>VYZX01021002.1:39052-86565 GCA_013401335.1 Brachypteracias leptosomus | reverse complement strand
AAAAGGAAGAAATCATTTCCTAGGGAAAATCTATGATCAAAGTAATACTATGCTGAAGATTTGACCCCTCAGATGGCCCCATTGATGACATTCTCACCCTCAGAAGGCACAAAGATCTCAGCACATTCCTCTTAAGTGATATTGGAATTTTGTTGAATTGTTGTTTTCAAAATGTTGGGATGTGCTTCCTGCAATCTTCAAAGCAGCTTGAAGTCATTTTTATATCAGAGCAATGCCAGGCCCATCAATGAGCCTTTAGCTACATATGTCAAGAACAAATTGCACTTCACTGGTAAGCAGTGATGATATTTACTAAAGGAATTGTGAGGATGTGGAGTTATGTTATAACTCCAAAGAAAATTGTTGAGATGAAGTGGGAGAACTACAAAATAACAATGCTGGAAAATAAGCTACAATAAGTAGAGCTCTTCTTTCTATCCTTTTCTTAGCCCTGACTTCAGAGCGTATTTTTCTTTAGCAGAAATGTATTAAAAAGAACATTTATTCTGCAAATTGTTGTGCTTCTCAGCTATGCAGTTCTGGAAAGGTAATTGTGTGGTGCCTTTATGACCCTGTTTTCCTGACCTGTGTTTCCCCAAGTTCAGAGAGAGGGTAACGGCTGAGATGAGCGCTCTGAAGAGGATGTGTGATTGTTTCACAGATGCTACCTTGATAATTTGCAGTGGTTCAGAGTCCAGAGCTGGCTCTTATGTAAAACAAACAGCTTCTTTTTGGAAGAGAAAAAAAAACTTCTCTGAAAATGTAGAACAGAGTTGGTGCAGATTATATAAACCACAAGATAAACAAATGGCCTAAGCCTATTCCACAACTGTGTTATTTTGCTAGAAAGTTTTTGAACAATCATAATCTCTCTGGAAATATTACTAAACCAAAGACTTGGAAGTCTATCCATGACAAAGTATTTTAACCAGTAGCATGTGGAATGTAGTTTAGAAATTAATATAATAATAATCAGCTATAAAACTATCTTCCAAATTCATTTGAGCTGCGAATGGGGAATAGATCTCATCTTTTGTAAGCAATAAAAAGAAGTGAAAAATATTAGATGTGTTCTAGGGCAGACTCATAGGAAAAGTAGAAACAGTAAATCTAGGATTACTTTCTTGAAGAGAGAAAAGGGTTTGGCAGGGAAATGGACTAAAAAGTATCTGTGAAACAGAGGGGGCAGATTTCCATGAAGAGATATCATAAAGCACTAGAAAGTCCTGTTTCAAACTAATTATTACAGAATGTATCAAACCTGCAGGTATTTCATTGTGCAGCATCCTTGACAAAAGGCTGCCTTTCAAACTTAATTCTGCACATTTTTTCTTATACCTTGGACACAGATGTATAAAAAGTAACAGAGTCAGTTATGACTTGCCAATGCTTCCTACAAATCTTACACCAGCAGTAATTCCACAGCCCATCATGAGATAAGGGATTCAGAATTTAATTATGTCCTTTAATGCTAAATTATGATGAATAGATATTTTTCACATTCATAT
This sequence comes from Brachypteracias leptosomus, assembly GCA_013401335.1. NCBI lineage: Eukaryota > Metazoa > Chordata > Aves > Coraciiformes > Brachypteraciidae > Brachypteracias > Brachypteracias leptosomus. The sequence continues at coordinate 85,057 of VYZX01021002.1, read as the reverse complement.
CCTTCAACCATGTTGTGGATTAACATATCAGAACACAAGTCTACCTTTTGTCAGGTAACATATAATTCATGTTACCACAGAAAGTTACTGATACCAATTATCTGCTCCACAAACCCATCTTTATCATTGTAAAACTGAATCCATCAAGATCTTTCAAGAAGGGAGGCAAAATGTATCCTAAAAAGTCAGCAAATATTCCCTTAACAGGGTAACTTGCATGCTTCAGATCGCTCAGCAGTGATTGAGGGATGTTTTGCCTTCAATTCTGAACACATTCTAAACTGTAATCTGTTTTGCAGAGTTGTGTGTGATGAAAAAGGAGCTTGTTGCCCTTTTCAGTTTATAATGTCACCAGAAATTAAGTCTATTTAACAGATGTGGAATTCATCATTTCAGCCTTTACCTCGCATTAGAAAGTCACCTGTTTGATAACTGATCCCACTGTGTGTTGTATATACTGCAGGTATCAAAGGAATTCACATTAAAACAAGTTTTGTTCAAACAAAAAAGAGGCACTTTCTCTTTATTATAACTAAAGAACTAAGTCTCCTAACACCACATTTCTAAGCAATTTGTCAGAGTAAAATCCTTGCAAGCACAATAAAGTGAGATAAAAACTAGTTGCTCTTTAAAACATGGATCTCCAGCTGATCACAGTAACTCTGTTTTATCTGACCCACCATAGCTCAGAGTTAACAGTAATTGGTCACCTCTCATAACCCAGCATCATTTCAAGAGCCCATTCAAACATCTCAAGAGAGATGCTTAATAAGTATTTAAATCTCAGGCTTAAGTCTGAGTATTCAAATTACTTTTACTCTGAGAAATAGCACACTAGACTTGGCAAAAGAAACTTTAATTCAGTGTCCTGGTAGGCAGGTGGACCACAAACTAACTCCTGTCATTTCTCTGCCCCAGTTTCCCTCCTATGAATCAGGAATAAATAGGAAGGAAACAGATTATGTATCTCAAATAGGCAGGACCTTGATCTAGGTATTCATTTTTTCATTCATTTAATACCTTTTTATTACATACAGCTGGTGTCTATGAAGAGTATCAATCTTACTCAAACCTGCTATCAATGCTACTGAATTTGATATGATCACAGATAGTTTCCCTCTTTCAAACTGACACAAATCCAAACTCAGTGTTGCCTCATGAATACTCTCTGGTCACTGTTTCTTGCTACTTATCAAAATTACCAAAATTCTGTTGCAGAGAGGAGTCTTAAAATATTCAGTCACCACACACTGACAACAAGATTCCTTAAAAATAAGGTGGACTCATGTTACACTTCTTGTAACTGAAAATATTCCAGTAGCATATAAGGTGACTATGATAAAACTAATGTTATCCCAAATCAATTTCTCTTACACAAATTTACAATACAGTAATTCATTAAGACAAGGAGGAAGCAGGGCTGACTTATGAAATAATATTTACCTAGAAGCTTTGGCTAAGATAACTTATCCTCAGAGTCTAACAGTAAATTAGCTCCTTTCTCCTACTTGACTGCATTTCATTTACATATATACCAGCCCTTTCATAATACTCATAACAATTCCCTCAGCTTACTGAAAGAAACATTAATTCAAAATAAATACATCAACATGCAGATCCTCAGACTGAACAGGGGAAAGAAAAATTAGTGCAGGTCAATTCCCACACACTTACAAATTTCCATATTTGTGAAACTGTGATTAGTCATGAAAACCAACTAAAAATAAAAACTTTAGAGCTTTGTAACAAACCAGGAGGTAATTCCAAAAAGGTACTCATGACTCATACAAACGAGAATACTACTTACTTGATTTTTCACTATTCCCTATTTTTTTCCTTTTCTAATAAAAGGCAACATAAAGAGACTTGATCCTACTATCATTTATGTTAGAGAACATCATCAACTCTCTTTGGTGGAGGAACTTCAACAGCATCCCAGTACTATGGCACGTGGCTAACTCAGCTTCAGTCAGATTGTTCATTCACTTCAAGTTAGGGACATACTTAAGAGCTGAGGATCTACAGTAAGGAGAAAGTGAGGCTTGGTTGTAAACCTAAAGATCAGTTCATCTTAAGGAAAATCCATGACAGTTATCAACTCATCAAGCTCATAATTTTTTTTTCCTTCTGTGCCCTGTGATCAATTTTTTTTAACAAATTTGGAAGAAATCATAGGAGCTTGGCAGCTGGACAGCTCCACTGAAATCCAGGGATTGGGCCTCCAGCTAACAGAAATCTCTCTGGGACCACTGAAGTTAATCACAAGCCCACCAGCTGGAGTAAATTCTTATACTCCTACTTAAATCAATAGACCTACTTTGATTTATAGCCACTGAAAAAGTGGTGCCATGTTATATACCAAATAAAATAGAAAAATTGGATATATTTGTAGGAAATTGCTGGGAGGGGAGCCACAGGACTTTATTTTTTAACATGGAGAGTCAGAAGCTGCTGTAGCTGTTTGAAATACAGGGTGGGCTTCATTTTGACTCTTCTTTTCCCAGGCCCAAGGACCACTGAAATGATGGGACTTTTTGCCTAAAGCTGTCTCCAAAGTTAAAGCTTGCATAGCATGAAGATACTATAGGCATTCATATCACCCCTGTAGTAAGCTAGGAGCAATCTCTACAGGACACCTGTGTAGTGAGGAGGGAGAGAGCACAAAGTCCTGAGGGCAGTTCAGAGCAGGAGCCTGGTGCTAACCAGGCTTTAACCCTCTGCAGGAGGGAACCTCCCTCTCTTGCCCTGCTCCCTTTTCCTTTATAACTGTGAGATTGTGAGAGGTGTGAATGTTACTCCTAAGCTCCTGGGTGTACACTGCTGTGCTCTTTCTAGTTGCCCAACCCTCCTGTAAGGAGTTATACAAGATGTTAGTGACAGGGACTGTACCATACCGATCTAAAGCACACATTAGAGAGTTTATCAACTATTTTTCACAGCCCAGTAATTTAATATAGACAGAAAAGTGAGTGTTGCAGCCTTACACAAAAGAGAACGCAAATATGATACCTCCTCAGGCTCTCTTGTTACTTACCCCCATTTTTCCCAGGGTAGTCAGAACCACACCATTCTTCCCATTGCCCACCTGTTGTAACCACCTCTGTCACACCCCTGTATGTTCTCCAAAGTAGCCAAGGGAGACAAGGGTATTCACAGGGATACTACCCCTTTTTCTTACTCCAGCTGGGCCATTCTGTACCTGCTGCCATGTCTGGTCATCTGACTTCTTTGTGCCCAGCACAGAAATTGTGCCTTTCCTCAAGTTTTTTAATTTTCTGATTTACAGGAGTATTGTCAGACTCCCAGGAATTGTTATTATGATTGGAATCTGTGGCAAAAATCCAATATTTCCTTAACAATTTCTCTTTTATGTCTTTTGCTCTTTACTTCTCCAGAAACAGAAGAAAGTATGATTGGTGTTCAGGTTACTAGTTAGTTAATAATTGTCACTTTTCTTCTCAGACAAGTTAAATGTGAAAATATCACTTCTTATAAAAATCAAGCTCTACTTGAATCATTTTTCCAGAACAGCAAGGTTTGTATATACACATTACTGTAATAATGTCAAAGTTCAATCATACGCAGAGTTTATTAGATTTTGTTTTATTCTTCCCCTTGAATTATTCATTGACTATCTATAATTTCCCAAAGAATAATTTCATAAAGTGCTGCAGCAATAAAACTCTCCATATATAGCACACCATTGTGGATGGTATTTATGATGTACTCAAAGAAATATCAGCCTGCTACATTAATCATGTAAAAGTATTGAAAAAATTATATTTAACCATTTCTATTTGAAAATAAAACCTGCTCAGAGCTTTAAAACCTGCATGAAACCTAGAATTAAATTTCATACAACATTTCCTGCAACAATGTAAGCAACTATTCAATACTTCCAGGTTTGCCTGGTGTTCAGTGATGCCTCATCTCATTTTCTCTGAATTTTGAGTTTTATTTAATCTTTTTGTTTAGTAGTTCTTGCTTAGAACATTCCAGATTTAATAAGGAGAAACAGTAAGATATATACAGCCCTGTCCTTTGGTCAGGACAAGCTGCACAGCAAGAGGAAAAACTGAAAGCCAATTCTGATTCTGAGGATCACCAGGACACTGACACAGCTTCAGGCACCTTCTGTGCTTATCCCAGCCCCTGTGCCAAGCAGCAGCACCCTGGCAGTGTCTGTGCTGGCACACCAGGGTGTTCTTACAGGTACCACAGATTTCCTTCAGAACCACGTGTAAGGATGACTGTCCCTTCAGCCACTGGATGAAAGAAGCAAAGATGTGGTCTACTAGAGTTTATCCCTAAAAGTGTAGTGACACTGGAATTGTAAGCGACATTAGTAAGATTAATAAATTCTTCTGAATTTATTCTACTTAGAGAATGATTTTTTTCCCCTATATTTGACTTCTGAAGTCACTGAACCACACTGTATTTCAATTGATCTGCCTGGCAATCAAACTCTCCAGGCTTTGCTATACTCTGCCTGTCCAAAGTCAAGAGAAAGTCAAGTCTGAAGACACAACCTGCTCTTCAGAAGGCCAAAAAGCAGAGGTTCTGCCTGGGCCCTCTGGCAGGCTCACATGCACTGTAAGCCAAGCTAACAACTTTCAGATTGATACCAAGACACCTCATCTGTGGCCCACGAAATCAAATGGAAAATGAGCGAGCATGATTCCTAACAAATCAGAATATATTGTCATAGAGCTTTACCTGTGTCAGGACCATGGGAATACTCCATAAAGTCAGTTCTTCCAAAGCTGGAATCTGCAAATAAATGAACATGCACTTAGTTAGGAAATAAATCTATGAAAATAATAATGCCTTTATGAACTCTAACAAGCAAAGTGTGTGTGTATAGAATATATGAACTGAGACTTATATAAATGAAAGCATTTTTCAGAATTCTGGGGTCCCTTCAAAGGAAGCAAAGAATAAACAATTGATATAATAGTAACAAGCTCAGCTTTTAGCTTTGAACATTAATAACTTATTTGAAATAGCTCAGCCTCCTGTATATGAGCCACCCTGTAGAGTTTCAGCTGATTTGATTCTCTTTGTGCAGAAACCTTTTAGCTAATCATTTTCATCTCTGTGTGTCAATAAATCTTGCATCTCTAGGGCAATGACTTTTACTCAGCAAATGTTAAGCAGAAATAAAACCACCCAGAACAGTCTAAGCATGAGAATTTCAGTGAAAATTTAGCGATATATTGATCCACTTCTCCCCCTTCTGACTTTTCATTACTATGTCACTTTCACCTCCTGAATTCAATAAGATAAAAAGCTAAAATAGCATGTGACTTATGGGCTTTAGCCAACCCTACTAAAATTATTTTTGAATGGCTTCTTCACCAACGGCAAACTCAAAAAAAGGCTTTATAATACTAAAGGTGCTAGAAAATGGTCAATAATCTACTCTTGAAGGGAAGAGTTGACAGTCACAGACTACAAGTGAATGACCTATTCTATAAATATAAAGAGAATAAAAAGAAGAAATTAGAAAATAAAAAATATAGGCAATAGTAGAAAAACAAAGCCTGTAGTGAAAATCCATATTTCTATGGATTTCTAAGTGTAGCATATTATTACATGCCCACATTTTCTCTTCCTTGGAAGCCAGTTGACAAAGTATTTACATTTTACACTCTTCCTTAAATAAAGTAAAATTAAGCTAATGTAGCTCTTGTGTGATTATTTATAAGTATCTACCTCTTAAGAGACACTTGGATGTGACAAATCACACTCCCTGCATACCAGCTGAACAAATAGTATTTTCATTCCCCTATTAATCAGAACCAGAAGATAATCAATAGTCACCAAAAAATTTGAATACCCATCCTACCATTAAAAATAGTCATTGAAAAACTTCCCACATAGCTTATTTTTAAATTTGAATTCTATCACAAACAGATGGTAGAGATGCTATGTCTCTTCAGTCCTAATGTATGAGTATGATAAACAGTGATGAGCATCAAGTCTTTAAGCTCATAGTGTAGCTAATTGTCTATATCTGTGGTCATTGTGACAACTGATGAATGTCCATCAGTGTTTCATAGATATTTATTCTTACAGAGCCCTGTGAGAGGCTGAGACACAGCTCAGTGGATGAATGTGCCAGCACGTTTGGGAAAATCACCATGCATACAACACTACACTCCCATCAAAACCTATTGAGTACAGTTGAATTAATGTACTGTTGAATTAATAGAGACTGCCAGAGAAATTGCAGTATTTATAGTGCCACAGAAAGAGCTGTTAAATTTTTTTAAATAATGTTTACTGATAAAAATTTATTATAAATTAATTTTAATCATTGCCTTAGCAACAAAAATTTCACAGAAGTCAGCACATTTAGCTTCTCTTGTCTTCTTGTTTCTCTTTCCCACCATTAAAGTAAGTCACATTATCCAATTATATAGGAAACATTTAATAAAGGAATTATTTTCTTTTTTAAAAGATCATATAAAATCATTTTAATCTCTGTAAGCACATGAAGTCAGATCTGATAAACAGAAGTTAGAGGCTACAAGATCGACAATCTTTTCCAACCTCTCAAGTAGAAACTCATACTCTAAGCAAGGTGGTGTCTTTTACCATTTATTTTTGGCCTATAACTACCTCTGGTTTATAACCAATTCAATGTTGTCAAAACTGCTGTTCAAACTATATAAGCCTCATTAAAAAAAAAAAAAAATTGAATTACATGCTGTATTTATCTAACACATTGTGCAGCCAACCATCCATTTCATACATAGTTGTACCCAGAGCATTGGCTACCCCACTGCCTGGGGTTTGCAGGCTGCAATCCTACAGCCTGATGTGGTTAGTTTTCCAGCACTGCACCATCTTGTTTAACAGACAGTTAATAGAGCCACATGAATGGGCTGCTCCACCAGTGATGCAGCCCCTGGTTCTAGGGAAGTCAGTGGAACTGGGCTGGTTGAGACGACATGAAGCTCTGTCCCAAGGCACACACTATCCATTCCAGCAGAGTGACAAGCACTGGTATTAGCTGGACTCTAATCACAAGAATCCAGCTCAGTCATTAGTTTAATTATGTTTAAGCTCTCTAAGTCTAAGAAGTTGCATTCCTTTACAACAGCGTTACCCTGTCCGTAATCCTGCTGCTGAACTACCTCTATTGCACTCTCCTGATGACTTCCCCAGAGCAGGGGTTGCTGATGATGCATATCAATAGTGTATTGGAGAAAAATAGAGAGAGAAATCTATTTCAGTTCTACCAAGTATCAATAAAACAGTCAGCTCTCCTGCAAATTCTCTTTGGAAAGCATAGTAGTGATTCTAGCTATACTAGGACTGACAGCAGAACAACTGCTTGAAGAAAATGAAAATATCTTGGTATTTAGCATAGTCAATAGGGAGTAATCTATATTGTTTAGTATTGGTGTTTGATCCTCATTGTTAGATGATGAAAACGTATAAGGAAGGGTCCATTCTTTATTTGTAACTGTCTGCAATTAAAAAAAGCATGACTGAGGAGTGCAGCAAGACATCCATACAGCTCAGGTAGCCATAAATACAGATACACATACACTCTCAGTTACATTTCTGACTTACACAGTTCAAAAGTGTCTTTGAAAGTTTGTTCAGGAATTCTTGAAAAATTCAAGTGTTACAGCTACTTTAATTATCTAAGAATATTAAGCATCGCACCGGTGCTGGCACAGGTGTATTTCTAACCCCTCTGTGAGCTCATTCAGTTCAGCCAATGACCAAAAACTAAGCTAGGCTAAAATAAAACCAACCCCGGGAGTAGTCGAAGCCAGTAGTAAGATCAGCAGCATGAAATTCCATGAGGTGTTAAGAGCCACGATTTCTGCTAAAGGACATTTGAACAGCTGGTTCAAATATCACATATAGGATATTAACTTTCAGAATAAAAATCAAAAGACTGTTTATTTGGCTGAAAATGTATTCAAACTCCAAAGAGTTGGAGAAGACACCTGGCATCCTCCTGTTCCTCATCCTCCCTTCATCCTCTTAAGTCATCTGGTCCTGCCATGTTTACCAAAGGCTTTTTAAATTATTTTTTTTTAACTGCAACTAGCAGAGCAAGGTTCAAGAGTTACTATGTACTTTTTTGAGATACATGAACATGCTACTAGCTCTCTTCTTCCTCAGGCCAACACCAAACCCAGCAACATTCCCTTCAACATACCTTCACCTTTTAGTCTTTATCTGTTTGCTCTTCTCCATCTCAAATCAGCCAAGGGGGAACACAGCACTGAGAGAGAGCTCAGCAAGTGACCCCAACAGAAACTCTTCTCCACAGGAACTCTCTTCTAAGTGATCAGCTCCTTGTTACTTCTCTCAAGCTGCTCAGTTTCTGGTTGATAGAGCTCTAGCCTCGCCCACCACCCCAACCATGATCACCTGGGGGCAGTTGGGGCCTCACACAGCTGGGCCAGGTTCTGCCTCTGGGGCCTGGAGCTACTTGGGGAACAAAACATGTTGCTGTGTTGTGACTCTTTCATAGGTCAACTCCAACTTGGGGCTCACAGTCTGGGCCCCAGCACTTCAATGAACTCTTCCTCTGGGTTTTTTTCAGATTTGGACTAGCAGCTCCTTGTCAAGTTTGTTCCTAGCTTCCTTTTCCTTGTCCTTTTCTTCATTGCTCTCTCGTAGAGGTTCTTCCCAACCCTCCCTTCCCACTAATAACCCTCCAATATCCATTTGTTATCACAGCTTTCACAATAGAACAAGTTTCAGCATAACTACTACAGGTTGTTTTCATCAATTCTTAGAACAGCCCACAGAAAACTAGGAATCCATGCACTGCCAAGTGAAACTACTGAGCCATAATATTGATACAGAGATACAAAACCACAAAAAGTATTTATCCCATAATTTTGTTTTCTGATCAAGAACCACTTATCTCCTCTTGCCCTGCTCACCATTTCCCCTGCCAGTGGAAATGGCTGAGATCTCCAAACACATAGAGTGTGATCTCTTACCTTCTTTCAGAATCTCTTGGAATCAGCTAATTGGAGAGCAATTAACAAAGCTTTCTGTAAGTCATTAACAGTTGTGTTACACTTCTCTAGAGGCCTTTGGAGTACCCAGTCTGTATTTGCTCTGAGCTGAGTGAAATGCAAATCATCAGTAGTTATTCCTACTTGCTCTGCCATGGTTAGTCAAGCTTTAAGAGCTCCAAGGCATGTCCAAGTTACTGGAGAGCTACACGTGACAATATATTCAGAGAAATACCAGGGAGCAGCAGTTTTCAGCAGGTTTTAGAGACATGCAGCTGGGCCCAGGCAGAATTTGATAACCTGTAAATCCAGCTAAGCCATGACAGGGACAGTGTGACCAACCATTCTCTGTCAATCCGATGCCACAGCACAACTTCACAAAGAACTGATGAGTTCTGGGACAAGATCTCTTTTCTTTCAGGTTTAGAGCAGACCTAGAGTGGGGTCGTGATCCAAGATTTATACTCCCACATGGTTTTCCTCCAAACATTTAAAAAAATGGCAGTGAAAATAAAGGAATTTGGCCATGAAATGGAGTCTACACTCCAAAATGTAGGAAGTGATAAATGAATTAAAGTTAAAGGACTATTTGCAACCTTGTTACTAAACCTTAGAAGTAAAACTAACAGTATTCATAATCTCCTGCATATTTTGTGATGATAGTATTACTTTGTTTCCCAAAGGGCAGTGAACATGCAGTTACATCTCTGAAGGTGCCCAGAATGAAGCCTTACATAGCAAAGTAGCCATTGGAAAAATGATGTGGTGCTATCATAGACAATTTTTGTCAGGAATGTGCCAGTTCAAACAAAGCTGCATTAAGAATTTGCTTTTGAAAGCACATTGCTCCCTATCCTGAGATGGAAACCATGGAATTCAGAACTTCCTGCAGACTGAAAATTACAAGTTTGTATCAGCTCCATTCTGCATAAAAGTGCCAGTTCAGCACTGACTGCGATCTCCTAGTCCTGTATCATAACAGTTACACGAAACAATCCAGTTTATAGACTAGAGCCAACCAAACTGTTAACTAACCAACTTTATAATAATAGGTTGATCTCATCCTCTCCAAGCATCACTTTCAGCATCCAATGAATGTTAATCACGTTTGTCCCAGCACAACATAAGGTTTGAACAGACCACACCCCAACAGGGTCTTCAGGTAGATCCTCAGAAAGGCTCCCTGGGGCAGTTTTCTGCAGCCCTTCATGCAGACCTGCACACCAGTTCATTCATTTGGGTAGATATCTGCCTAGAAAATACCAGTAATGGGTTTTACTTATGCAAGGCAGAAAAGAGAAAATGGGCTTAGAGCTGCTTTGTTTGTGGTTAAATATGAACATGAGCATATTTCCCAGCCTCTCTGATATGAGATGTCAGCTTTGGGGTTTGTAACACTGGAAGTGGCAGGAAGAAAGAAGCAGATTCTGATATCCCAATAATTTTTTTATAACACAGGTGATACGGTGCCAATAAAATTACACCATAAGTATGTGACAACATTTATCATGGCTGTCTCAAATAAAAGCTAAACTCAGAGTTCTGAGTGCCTGAAATATTTTCAAGGTTACACTATATATTTATAAACCTTACCATAATAGAAGTCCAAATAATTTGAAGTTTGATGCAGAGTCAGATTGTTCCCATAATGTCCTCATATAAAAAGGGAAATTGTATAATTAGTTGTGACAATGGACTTCTTAAAAGTTTAAATTTAGCCATGGTTTCAGCAAGGGAGTCTGCACTTTATTAGCTGCAGTTCAGATGCATGAGCTACAAAGTCTGCTTGTTCACTCACTGTGTGTCCCTTCTAAGATTAGGAAAAGGAACAATCTAATTAGAAATAATCCTGCCAAGAACAAATATCAAAGAAGAAAAGCTGGAAAAAAAAGCTTTTCTTTATTTTTTCCCAGTTGCCAGATGAGTCCGTTTACTCTGATGTGGGCTGTGGTCTTATCTCAAGCAAAAGATAATGAATGCATTAGTCCATTTCACAACTATTTGTTTATTATACCTTTTAAAAATATTATGTTGTTTTCTAAACATAATGAGGCCTGCATAAAACCTACTGATTGTTAAAAAACCCCACCAGGATACAGTTTCAATGCACAGAATATATTTAACACTCAGCAAACTGAGCTGCAGAGAAGAAACAAGCTTTGGTTTACATAATGTTGCCTAATCTCTAACTCTCATAATGGGAAATAAAGTGCTTTTTATGAAGTTCTCGTCCCTCCAGAGTTATTCAGTAATAATGACTTAACAGGCAAAGTTTGAAAGTAAAACCAATTTTTAAGCAAGCCAGAATCACAGCTCTTTGGAGATTATCACCAGAGATCAAAGTCAGCAACAAATACCCAGAGCCGAACGGAGAATGTCAGGGTTGTTTTCTTAGTTCATAGAAGCTTCTGAGTTTTATATGGTCTCCTTGCTAATTAAGATTCAATGTACCAGTTAGCTGTGATCTTTGGTGTCTTCCACACCTGAATAATATTTTCTGACATTTAAGTCAAGCTAAATCTGAGTGTCTTAGTGGCAGTAATGAACTGTATACTCAGAACTATATTAAAATGTTTCCTAGGTTGCTTTCCAAATGTGGAGGCACCAGTAGACTGAGCTTTTTTTAAGATAATCCCATGTCTTGTTACAACATTTCAAAATTAAGATAAAAATTGAATGCATCAGTGTAAACAAAAATGTAAAACCTTGAAAAATCTGTATTTTATTTCTTATTTTACAACATAGTATTTCTGCAAGTAGTATAAAATATATTTTGCCCTTTTTAAGACTGAAAGGTCTGGGAATTTTGAGAGACAAAAATTCAGTCCAGTAACCGCTACCTCTATAGAGGCATAGTTCCTATTTCCTCATATTTCCTATTTTCATCATCAAAGAAACATAACATTGGGTTCTTTCATCCTTCATAATTCAGCATATTAGTCAGCAATACCTTGGAGAGACAGGTGTATGAGAGATTCTCAGGTATTGAAAAAGACACCGCTGCCTTTAAATTCTGATGTTATGCTGGTACTAAAACAGAAAAATTATAGGTAGGAGAAATGTGCCAAGTAAAAAGAAGTCACAAAAGCTATCACATCACTGTATTAATATTTCCAACAAAGTACAAGCCATTGAATTGCAAACTCAGGAAGAACAACTTACTCAGGGCTACCTGTCAGCTACTGAGTCACAGCAGAGTGGCAGTGCCACAGGTTTCTCGCAGCAGCTCAATCTCCACCCAACTCTGCAGAGCAGCAGGTAGGAAAGTGTCACAGTCCAAGGGAAAAGTATCACAGTCCAAGGGAAAAGACAGGTAGGTCTGTGTGATACACAAATCAGACTCTTCATTAACAGGCCTACCCAGCATGAGAACTAATCAGAGAACTGGGAACATGGCGTTTCTGTTGTTATCATTTTTTGTTATCAAGGCTCAAATTCTGCCTGTTTTATTCCTAAGCAAGATCACTCAAATAAGCAAAGTTAGGCATAGGTTAAAGTGAAGTATATTGTTAAGTGCCATCTATAGGACACTGCTTTCTCACACTGAAGTAAATCCAGCCGTGCTTGCCAGCTGGCATGATTCACAAATACTAGAGTTCTGTATTGATGGTCTTCTAAAAACAGAAAAGAAAAATGTAACATTCCAACTAACTAATATTTCCCATGTTTCAAAAATTATGCATATGGGAAAATTAGAAACTTTTTTAAACTATGAGAGTGAGAGATTTACTAAAAAGTAAAAAGGGTTGCACTTCAATTTTTAATTTCATAACAAAAATTCCTGCCCTACAACTGAAGTGATTTGTAATTTCCCACGGTGAGAAAAAGTTCCTCTCCCAATTACATGTTTTCATCCTTGCACTGACTCTGCCACTCATTTGGTCCCCAGTGAGTTCATTCAACTCTCCAAACTAGAAGAAACAATGGGGTTTTTTGGAGGAGGGGTTAGTTTTGCTCACTTAGTCAGATGGATGAGCTCCTGGTAGTGTCAGATGAGTACCTGAGCCAAGAGAAGGAAGATGCAGGGAGGAGCAGGCTGCTGTGAATGTGAGAGGAGAAAAAGGAGTAAGTGAGATTGCCCTCTGAGAGGCTGTGAGCTACTGCACCAGCTCAGGCACAGCACAAGGCTTAATACAAAAGATGAACTCCCACAAACCTGGGCAGGAAAACATCCGAGGATTTTCTGTTTCTTCCTTTTTGTAGCTTTCACTACAAAACATTTTCTCTACAACTAGACATAAAAGTAACCTTAACTGGAAGCAGTCCAATTCAACAGTAGCACTTTACAATAATTTTTTTAAACAGTAGCATTAAATATATATTTACCCAAACCACATTAGTTCTGATTGTGCCAGGCATGATATATGCATTTAGTAATACAACAAGAAGGCCCCATTCCAACCAGCCTGCAGTCTAAGTGGACAAAATGAAAGAAGATAGTGACTGTCTTGTAGAAAGAAAACTAAAACAAAATTCTGAATCATAAACAATATAAGCATTAGGATGATGTAAATAAAGTACCATGTATCTGGGAATAGAACAAAGGTCTTCTAAGTCCCTCTCCCATGTCTTAGCCATAAGGCTTCTCCTTACAAGTAAAATGTGGTAGGACTTAGTATTGAACTGTGAAGGTTCTTCATTGATCAGTATTTGTCTAACATAAAGAGAATATTTTCTCCAAAAAGCAAACCCATCTATTTTTCTGACACCATGCAACTCTTTAATGACTTTTCAATTTCAAACTAAAATGCAGCCAGCTGTGGCTACCTTTATATCCCATTTGCTCATCTTTTTCAGCAGCATATCCAGATTTTCTCCTCTACCTGAAACTACTTGTGGATTTTTCAGGAAGGAAGAAAACATTAATAGTAAAACTGGGATTTGCTCATCCCGGGAGCAGACGCCTGACTGGCAAGAACCATCATGTTTGGAACATTTGGAGAGGCACCTGAGATGCCACCCTTTTTATGAGTTCCAAGACAGTGGTAACACTCCAATACAATGCTAGGAAACAAGAGAGATCTTTTCTTTCATTATTTACAGGCTGCATTTAAGTGGTTAAAGACCAAAGTAGGGCCTCAGTATTATGTGAAACTTAGCACCTCGGGTGGTCTTATGCCCTAAGCCGCTATAAAGCATTGACTCAAGGGAGATCAATACCACCAGATCCTGGCAGCACTGGGGTTAGCAGCTTATGAAATCTGACAAGATCACAGCCTGAAACGGTAATTGGCAGAGAATGACAGGATTTTTAATTGCTCTTATTGCACTTAAAAAATAAATGTGTTTGGTTTATGTTTATTGGATTAAAAAAGCCAAACTGTTTAACTTCAGCCTTTATTACTGTTTTAGGGCCTTGCATTTTTCTTCCTTGCTTCAGTCAATAGGACCATCTTCAGATGAGGGTTTGGGGGGGTTATTTGGGTTTTCAAAAGAGAGAGATTATTCAAATACAGGACTAGAAAATTTTGCTGCAGTTACTAATAGCATATTTCCAAGCAGCAGTCAGGGCAATGTGTAAAATTAATAGAACAAAGAGGAAGAGCAAAGATGGCAAGACACTGTATCCTAACAGCTGGATGCCAATTACTAGTCCCTGTTAACAAAACACAGCCATCTACCAAAGGTGTCTTTGTCTCCCCACTGCACAAAGTGGCAATTCAATTACAGGTCTCTTCCTTTCACACAGCTCGAAATTTTAAACAAGGTTCACCTAAAAAGATCAATGTTCTCTACTTCATTGAAGCCATTATTACACTTCTTTATTGCCACCCTAGTTATTATAAATTAGGGTTCTTTTACCAGTTGATAAATTCTGTAACTTCCATCTTTGTGTGCTTTTAAAGTTCATCCCTAAGAAGGAGGTCTTCTGGATAAAAAGGATTTCTCTTGATCAATGAGAGAGTTGAAAGCAATCTGTATTACATGAGGTGAGGTGTCAACAAAAATTTGCCCTGGAATGCACTTCTACTTAATGCCACCTGTAGCACACAAAGTATTTGGCTTTATCAGACCCTTCTATCCTTTTTCTAGCTGAAAAATTTGTAATGCTTCCTTGGTTGTTCTGTTTGTCAGAATTTGAGGAAGGAAGTTACATATGTCCATATGATAACATCAGCAGCATTCAAGGTTAAAAGTGTAAGTCAGGAACAGTATAAAGTGAGGATCTGAATAGAACAAATTTGAAGGAATAACCATTTGAAGGCTTCTGGGGAGGTTTTACTTCGGGGCATACAAGCCTTCAGTCTACACTCAGATCATGTTTTCTCTTTATTTTCTTTATCTAAAGATGGCTACTTCAGATGCAACTCCTAATCACAAAGTCCTTAATCCATTGGTCACTGGAAGCTTTTGGGGTTTATCAAGGCAATGATTCCTCTTTCTAATTCTGCTTGCTTTTTGTTTGTTGGTTTTGGGTTTTTTTTCCTAAGCATTTACTGCTGCTATTGTTCCAGGAGCCCCTATGATTGATAAAAGATGGAGAGATGTTTAAGACAAAGCACTCCAGTAGTAAGTCCATCATCTGTTCTGCTAATCTGCCACATGGAGTCTCTGAGAAGAGCTCAGGGCAGGTAGAAAACTGGGGGTTGAAGAGGACATCCATACACGGAGCACTTCTTCCAACACACAATTTGGAAAATATGAGTTGTTTCAGTGCATTAAAACAGCAGAAAAAACTAATCACTTTTGTTGTATTAGTTTTCTGCCAACTCAGTCCAGCTCAGCAACCCAATGACCAAGGGAGTCAGGGAGAGGGTTTGACCAGAAGCAAGAGGCAGCAACAAGGCAGCCAGCAGTTGGGTTGCCTTAGGCTGCTAGAGAGCTCCAGCCTTCATTTCCTGCTGTTTTTTACCTTTGATTGGCTTACCAAAAGGTCAGATGGGGAGCAGAGCTGCTGTAAGGAAACGGGAACACACAGCTGGAGGAAAAGGAGAACAGCAGCACTCCAGTGGCCCAGCTTAGGTTAGTTTAAACCACTTGAGTCACTAGTGTCCCGTTTCTCAGTTCTGTTTCCAAAGGTGAGATGCTTACATGTGATTAATTCCCTCAAACGGAGTAGTGAAGATGTTTCTAAGGATTGTTGGTGAAAGGTCACTAAGCAATCTTCCTATTAACATCCAACTTGCCTACTCAAGTTTCCATCTT
Organism: Brachypteracias leptosomus; assembly: GCA_013401335.1. NCBI lineage: Eukaryota > Metazoa > Chordata > Aves > Coraciiformes > Brachypteraciidae > Brachypteracias > Brachypteracias leptosomus. The sequence continues at coordinate 68,912 of VYZX01021002.1, read as the reverse complement.
AATCTTGAAACATGGAAAAGCCTTAAAGAGAAATTAGTGTAACTCGTAATGTGAGGGGGACTGGTAACAGAGAAGCTGAGCTACACACTTTCATTATCCATAAGCTTAGGTTTCCCTTTGATTCTGTCAATAACTTAGGTGCACATCTGTAAGACATCTAGTTCATTTTTTCACCCCATAAAAATTCCTCTTGAATGAAAGGGTCTGGGAATTATCCTGAAGTGTGGCAAACCAACTATGGGTTACAGCTCTGCAAAGATAAAAGCTCTGAGGAAAGAAAGGAAAGGAGAGGAAGAAGATACTGTTTCTTTTTAAAACAAAACAAAAATCTAGCCAAAGATTTATTGACTTCACTTTCGATTTAGGCTCTCTAGATATCTTACTAATTGGCATGCAGTGTCATTCACAGAGCAGTCAGAAAACTGGGGAAATCAAAGGCGACAAACAGCCAGGAATTGCACTTCTCCCACTACCTGTTGAACCTATTTCAACTCTTTGTTTATTGCATCTTACAGATGTGACTCAGTCATAAGACCTCAGTTATCTGTGGAGAAGACTTCACCAGTTTGTGCCACATTCTGCCCTCAGGTGCACAAGTGCAGCGTCACCAGAAGTCTATGTGAGCACCTAAATGCATCTGAAATGGAAAAAGATTCTTTTAGTATTCCTACTGAAGAGGAAACCACTTAGATATGTTGTAGGAAACTTAACATACTTTGCCTAATTTCAATCTTGCCCTTTTTAACTGGAGCAGCAAAACACTCTATTATCTGATATGTGCAGTAGAAAAAAACAAGTTAATAAGAGTCAAGGAAAAAAAAACAACCAATCAAACAGATAAGCTGTGAAAAATGTAACCCAAACCCCATGTGTCATGAAGTCTATAAATTACACTATCCAAACAGATGGGCTCCAATTTCTGATTTCACCTGTAGACTAGACCAAATTATACCATAAGTGCTTGGAACATTATGTAACAACTTTTTACAGACTGAAATCTTTTGCAAAATACTAATCATTTCATGATCCCACAAGAGACTCCAGAAGTGGTAAATGACCCTGAATTCATTAACAGCTAGGATTACATTAGAGAATGTTCCTGGACACACAGTCAACAGTCACAGGCTGCACCTCCTATAAAAGCTAGCCAAGAAAAACTTCTTTTTCCCCAAAGGTCTCTATTATCCTGTATCACAGAGCACTACACCTGCAGGAGTTGCTCAGGTAAGCACCTTGGCTTATTTATTTTCCTATTTTAAAAACTTTATTCTAAGAAAGTAAAGCTGCTAAAGAGGCACTGTTGTGCTCTTGCTCACTTCTGCTCCCCACAGAAGACACTTAAAGATCGTTTCTAAATTCCACGTGGTCTTTTAAGGCCGGCACAACACTCTGATATTTACAGCGCCTGCTGGGAAGGTGACACCCTGGGAGCTATTTGGGGTTTCCCAGGTAGCTTCACAACGCGCTATTTGCTCTCAGTGTCCTTGCTGTGTTAGATGCTGCTCTGTGAATAAAGCAGTGCCGCAGTGTCCCCTAGTGGGAAGCTCTACTTGCTGCCTCTCTTCTTACAACACCAACAAATAACATTCTAAATAACAAAAAGGAAAATCGGTGTGTTGTTTTTACCTGTTTTCTGATATTCCAGGTTCCAGTCCACTATGCTCCTATTAAATGCTTTATATTTTCTCTAAAAAGCTGCCAATAGCTCAGAGTACAATAATACATAAGCTGTGTTTTTCCTCAGGCCATCATTTATTATATATCTGGTGAGTATTTAGTTTTAACTGGCTGATTAAAATATGTACTGAGTTCTGGTGCTGTTCTTTTGATTCCATGCCAATATCTTCATGCAAGTTTCCCTTCAATATTCTGCTCTATCTTTTCCTTCCTTTGTTACAATGACACACTTTTCCAACTAATACTATTTCTATTTCCTCACAGGACTCTAATGACCTTTGAAAGTAGCTTCAAACAGCTGATTCTTTCCATAATAATGAGGATTTTTTTTTTTTTAAGGATGGCACTGGCTGGTACATTGGGATCAAGAAGCATAAACTTGTGTTGGTTGGGGTTTTTTTTTTTAAAAAGTACTGATTGCTTTGACTCAATACAGATGTGATGACACAACTGGAAATATTTTAATTTTTTTTTTTAAATCACTCTGATTAGAAGTGATTGGAAGGATGTTATCTCATTAGCTGCACTAGAGGTAGAACAACAGCTGAAACTGTTGTCTCCAATAACTTAATCACTGCCAGTGGGGGGATTTATTCACTGCTGTGGAATTTTTTGAGGGGTTGGTTTTGGTTTAGTTGGGTTTTTTTGGTGGCTTCCTACAGCAAATATGTTATCATTTCCTAATACTGTTACTCCTTAACTGCCGTTCATTCACCCCAGTGCACAAGGGGAAGAATGGTTTGGTGGCTTGAGGAAAGGGGAGGGAGGGAATAGCACAGCACAAGCAAGGAACCTTTTATTGGTGTTTGACACCACTGCAGTCACTGGGAGAAGCCTTTTGCTAGTTGCACTACATCCCTGTGTAGCTTATTGCCACCACGCTGCACAAAGTGGCTGCTCAGGACTTGGGTCCAGCTCTTCTCAGCAACCTTTGAGCTCTTGCTAAATACCATGATCTGTATTGCTCAGTGAATTTTCTAGAATATGCTGTTAAACACACAACACACGAGGGTTTGGTGTTTTTATCTTACTCCAACTACAGCTACCCTTGGTATTTATTATTACCAGCCTTTTAAAGGTCAAAACTTCACTAGCTTATTTACAATGTAATCTGTGTTTTGCTAGTTGAAGGTGTTATAGGAATGCAGGGTGTAACTGACAGCTAGTCATGGAAGTTCACCCTTTAGCATACAGGGGCATTTTTTGCTGATTTTAAATATTTAAAGCATGTGATTCACTTGAAATATTAAATGGCAAAAAAGTTTCTTAAAACATTACCCCCAAAAAACCACAATAAATCTGAGATACAGAGGAATTAACTAAACAAACTGTCTTGGAACATATCATTGCATAAAAATGAATATTCCTTTCAACTCAGAACACAAACAATATTGCTTCTCCTATTCTAAAATTATCTATCTTCCACTTTGGCTGCCCTCTCAAGAAGATAGAGGAGGGGAGACAGTAAAAACCAAACAAGGCTGTGCAAGATCTGCCTGAAAACAGAACTGAATTTCACTTGGCTCACACAGCTTCATAATGATATTTTTTCTTTAGAAGCATCTTAATGATTTCCATGGTTAGGAAAAGCAAAAAGTAGTAAGTGGGTCACTTAGTTCACTAACTTTTCAACAAGCCCTAACAATTTTAAGTCTCACAAATTCTATTTTTGTGATTACACAGAATTGCTATTTCTGTCCTCTGGCAGACCCAGGCAAGCCACGTAACACACTTTCAAAAGAAAACACTGATCATCTTCACATGAGTACCAAGAGCTGGACTAGTGATCTGTAAAAAGACTACAGTGGAGAAACATCTTCATCTACAGAAAACAGAAATAAAAATAAGCCCACTCTCAAAGCTAAATGTGAATAGTGTTACTCATGCATAGTGCCCCTCCTCGAAAAATCTGTGAACTGAAATCAAAGTAACATTAGCTTTTTTTCACTTTCTTTTTAATGTGCTTGAAGCTGTATCCTGTATAAACTACATTCTCTTTGTCTGCCCCAAACCTCTCCTTAAGAAATTGTACTTTGTACACAAAACAAACCTCTTTAACTTAGGGCTCACTTACAATGTTACAAAACTTCTTGCTCACTTTAAAATAAGAAGTGTGAGGAAAGAGGGCATTGAATGCATTCAGTGGCTGACTTCATAACATGTAAGTAATTTTGACCAAATAGTAGTATGTGAAGCACAATTAAATCAGATGGCTGTGTAGCAAAAATTTTAGCAAATTTCTTATGCACAGTATAAAGTTTCCTGTTCAATCCCAGCAGACACCTGACATAAAATTATCAAATGTTTCTTTAGTAGTAACATAAGAAAATATGGCCACAGAATGTAGTGGTAGTTTCACTTCATATTTTTACAAAGAAGCTGATCCAGAAGGCTGCAAAGGGGAATCTGATGCATCATTGTCTTATGGGAGCAACATACCAAGAGGTAAATAGGAGTCTTGGTTTGCTCCTGTTTTCTCAGTCACAAAACTCTTGTGCCCCGTTCTTCAGATGTATTGAAAAGTTATTTCAATGCTTAGAATTCTGGTTTGCTTCTTTAGCCAATATTGCCCTGACTCTAATATTGGGTGGGTAGTAAAAGGCAGAAAATCAATGGCAAGTCTTACTCAAGTCAAGCAGAGGTAAATTCAACTGCAAGATGCCAACCTATGAAGTTACTAGATCCTACTTCCTTCTAAACAGCCAAATCCTGCTGGAGTCCACAAGATGGAGTAAAACTCAGCTCTATAATCTTTTAGCAAAGGCAGCTTAAAGCCTATACTTATATGAATCATGGGTGAATAAGAGGCTGCTGCTCTCAAGAAAAATATAAGAACTTCCCTGTGCTTTGTGGAACAAAAGTTGTCATGTTTTCAGTGTCTTGAGGAACCAAGAGGACAGAATCAATCTCAAAGTAGCTTACAGTAGGAGAACAAGTAAGATACAGACCTAAAGATTTATTTTACAGCAAGACTACTGAAATTGATCTTCAACTCTCCAATTCCCTCTTCCTTCTCACATTTGTTACAAAAACAAAAACAAACAAAACCACAAAAAAACCACCCACCTTTCCTCTATGTAGTAAAAAAGCTACCATGCAGCATCTGGTATCTCAGGACTAAATGAGTGCTATATCTCAAGCACACACAGTTGTTGGATGGAAAAATGGATAATAACCTACATCAGTGGGCTACATCAATATTTGAGATACCCAGTAAGATCAAATTTTCATACTGGAGTAATTTCAGCTCCCCTCCACGATAGCTCTTTTCTACAAAACCCATGGCAGGGGGTGGTGAAACTAGATGATTTTTAAGGTCCCTTCCAACCCAAATCATTCTATGGTTCTATGAAGCAGCCTTACTGAGTACAGTTGTCCTGTCAGTGATGCCAGCAAGCACTTTTCACACCAATCCACCATTTTAATCAAGTTATCATGGCTTGAATAATAAAGTAACAGAGTAACAAAGATCTCTTCTTTAACATGAGGGTGATAGATCACTGGAATGGGCTGCCCAGGGAGGTGGTGGAGGCCCCATCCCTGGAGTCATTCAAGGTCAGACTTGATGGGGCTCTGAGCGGCCTGACCTATGTCGAGATGTCCCTGCTTGTGTAGGGAGGTTGGACAAGATGACCTCTAGAGGTCCCTTCCAGCCTAAAACATTCTACCATTCTATGATTCTTTGTCACCGCTTAACTGCATAAATCTGAGATGTCAAAAAACACTTTAAATCTTCTAATTGAAAATGATGTCTGGAAACACAGCACTTAAAAATGTGCAAAGCATGTTTGTGTAACTTTCATAACTTAGAATCATAGATGGTTTGGATTGGAACGGACCTTAAAGATCATTTAGTTCCAACCCCCTCCCACGGCAGGGATTGCCCAAGGTTGGATGGGACCTTGAACACTTCAGGGAGGGAGCACGGCCAGGTGAGATGGGGGCTTGGGCAACCCGGTCGCGTTGGAGGATGCCCCCATGATCATGTTTTAACTTGTTTTAAAGTAAGCTTTTTCTCCGACCCCCACCTAGGCTTTAACTGCGGCCACCAAGCGAAGCGCCCCGTGCTGCTGAGCCCTGTCCGACAGCTCCCGAGCCCCGGGGCCGGCTCCCCCTGCCGGGCAGGGCCCGGGGCCGGCGGCTCCATTGCTCATGACCGGTGTCATATGACACGCTAAAGATGGCTGAAGGGGGGAGCTGCACCGCGCCTGCCGCGGAAACAAGGGAAGACTTTGAGATTATCGACCGAAAACAGATTCCTAACCCGGCTGAGCTGAAAGCCGAGGGCAAGGAGAAGGCGGAGGAAGGGGGGTGGTCCGCTCCCATCTTCTCACTGGCCAAGAAAGCCTCGGAGAACTTAGCGCTGAGCTACGGCCACGCTCTGAAGTCTGCATCTTTGGTAGGATTCATACCCAAAGCAGTCAGCAATGACAGCACAGCAAAAACAAGTATGGTTATGCTTCTTCAGTACCCTTGCTTTTATGGTGCGCAAATTAGTTTGCTCCCGTAAGTGCTGCTGAGGAGTGTCGGCGGGGCGTGGTTTTTACTTGGAATTTATGGGTTGTTTTTTTTTAAAGTGATGCTGCAGGGTTTTTTATTTAAGCAAAATTATAAAAACAGCGCGGATGTAGAGCTTAGCGAAACTTGTTGTAATCAGAAGAATCCTAAATGCTTAATATATTTGGGAAAATTTAGTTTTATGCTGTAAGCTTTTATTTTATTTTATTTTATTCCTTTTACCTTAAAGTTCAAGTCTGGGCTGCACTCCTAAGGGATCTGGTCAATTTGTTACCTTTCCAAGGTGTGCTCGTTCGGAGAAGCTTCTCATGTAGCTTCCGTGTCAGAAAAGGGTTAAAGGAACTGAGATACAGAATTGTTATAAATTACTCTTTAACTGCGCTGAAAATGCCATCTATTTAACCACAGCTCACTTTATTAAACACCCATATTCGTGGCTGTAGCAGCTGTACAGGTTTATGGAACAGGTCTCTTACAACTGAGTTAAAAAGGCTTTAGTTGAATTCATATGGAAGTTAAATCTCAGTGATAGTCATAGCATGGAAGCAAAAAACATTGAAATGTGGCAATAATTGGGCCTGGTGTCTTATACCTGAGGGTCTCAGACAAGCTTTTAATGATTTTGGAGCAATAGAGATCAGTTTTGCTAACTGGTGCCGGCCTGTTTATTTTTAATGATAAGAAGTATTCAAGCTGGAGTTCTGTGGGGATGAATTGTGACCATGTAGTGGAATAAGTTACTGGAGATGGAGGGGGTTTTGTAGAAAGGACTCAATGTTTCATAGTCAGAGTTTAATTCTCACCTGAAAACAAAAACCAAACTAGATTCTTATCTTTTCCTACATCTCTGTCTCCCACCAACCTTCTCAGGGATTTGCTTCTGGGATGCCCATCTTGAGCACCTGGGATCTAGCCTGACCAAGGGCAGAATATCCCATTTTCTTCAGTTGTGCTTGGAATAATGCTGTGAATAGATGTAATTCAAAACAAACAGCACTTGGCACAGGGTGGGGAATAAAATGTTCTCGTACCTGAAATGTAGCTCCTACAGTTAATGGAACTTTTACCATAATCTTTCAGCTTCTTATCTGTAAAGTATGAGAATACAACAACTACTTCCCCGAGTAGTTCAAATTATTCGGATAATATGTTGATCAGTTTTATGGAAAATTCCGTGAGACAAATCTGTTCATAACTTAGAAAAGCAAACAGGCACCTATTTGGCCTATTCTACCTATTCATTATTGCCTTTGACCCAGCATTAGAAATTCAATTTAAAGCAGGTATTTTATGAAATAAGGTGAGTCCTGCAAGACCACTTGTGGGAAACCAGCAATCTGTTCTCTGCTGCCATCTTTTTTCCAGAGATTTTTATAACCTCTACCTGCTCCTTCAGACCTGTTGTCACATATAAACTGTGCTGTACACTCTGCAGTCAGCTGGACATCATAAAACCAGTGTCTGTCCTGGAAGAAACTGCCCTGCCTTGCAGAGAAGGCCAGGAGCTACAGATCTAAAGAATACAAACCAAGAAAGACTTGCAGTCTTAAAGACCAAGAAAAGGAGAATTGTTAGTTTTTCTTCCTGCTTCAGTGTTTCCTGACTTCAAAGTGTTCTGAATAATTACTGTAAACAAAGCATGTGGCTTCAAAAAGATGTTTAAACAAATCTGCTGAATTGAATGAGGTAGGAGGCTGTGTGACTGCATTCTTAAGGATTGCAGCATGATGTCTGGGATCTTCTGCGCTTAGGTAACCTAATCTTTGAGGCTTGCCCTTGGGAACATCTCTAATACTTGTCTATTTTGCATGTACCAACTTGTTCATAGTTTTGTAAAAGTTGTACTTGACTGTGTAAATTTGCAACAGTCTAAACAAATACTGTTCAAGAAATTATTTCATGCAATGGAATCCTTTATTAAGACACTTTAAATCTTGTGTGTTCATAAAGGACATTTCTTTCACAGTATTTTTTTTTTTACAGTCTTGTGGATTATATGTGTATCTTGAGCACGGCTCATAACCAAAGTATACCTGATAAAGTAAAAATACTAATTTAGGAAACCCAATTAAGTTGGTGTTGGTACTGAAACACCCCAATACGCAAAGAAAGTCACTGATTTTGTTTCTGCTGCCAGCTTTGTTGTTGTTCCTGCTGTGTAACCTGACAGTATTCAAAATATTACAGCCCTTTTAATCCTCAGTCTCATCTCAAGACGTTATATGCCATGTTGAGGCATCCACTACATTGACTATAGCCATTGATACCATAGGCTACTCAGAACACAGGACTTTGTGTGCTCTGTGATTTTTAAGATTAATTTGATTAGAATAACTCTGTTTTCACTCTTTGAATATGGGAAGAATTTGGCTTATTTTTACTCCTAAATTATGTGCTCGGAAAGGAAGGTAATAATGAAAATTAGTACCAAGAGAGGCTTTTACGTGGTGTTAGGAATGGTTAACAATCTTGCATGTGACTGATACAGGGACTTAACCTGTTTGACTCGTTTTTCTGCCGCTGCTGTTCCCGCAGGGGGTATGACGGTGTTTGCTCCACAGGTGACAGGATCCCCCTCATGCCTTGGCTCAGAACATCACTGAGGTGGCCGCTGGCCCGCGGTTGGCAGCACCTGTTGCTGACTGAGGGAAAAACGGTGGCTGTTAGGCTATTTTTGTCTGTTTCTGCCTCAGTTTGAGGGGAGGAAGAGCCGGTCCCGCCTCGGCGGGGAGCACAGCCCCGGGGGCAGGACTGACGAGGGCACCGCCCGCAGCGCCAGCCCCTTTTAAAATGGCGCCTGCGCGGGCCGCCCTCAGTCTCGCGAGATTTCCTGGTGGTTGCCGTAGTAACGCGGGCGGGGCGGGGCCGCCCTCCGGCAGGGGACGTGCCCGCCGCCCAGGTAGGGCCCCCCCCCCGGGCTGCGGAGGCGGTGCTGGGCTCGGGGGCTGAGGCCATGTGCCCCCACCGGGGAGCGGGGGCTGTGGGCTGTGTCTACCGGGGGGCGCTGGGAGCGGCAGGGCCATGGCCCCGCTGCCCCCGTTTCAGTTCTAGATCCGCGCCTGTGCAGAGGCGGGGGGGGGGTTCACCCGTGTGCGGTACCCGGCTCTTCTCAGCCGTCCTGCTCCGCAAGATGGAAGCCAGGACGGGGGGGCACCGCTCCCGGAACGCTGCGAGGGGCCAGCAGCGCCTTTCTAAAAACAGTTTTTCTGTCTCCACCCGTGTCCCCCCCGCCAGGTGCACGGTGCCACGCCATGGAGGAGCGGGCCAACCTCATGAACATGATGAAGCTCAGTATCAAAATCCTCATCCAGTCGGCCCTGAGCCTGGGCCGGACCCTGGACTCCGACTTCCCTCCCTTGCAGCAGTTCTTCGTGGTGCTGGAGCACTGCCTGAAGCACGGCCTGAAAGGTGGGCACCTGCTCCGGGGTCTGTGTCGTGTCTCCATGTGTCTCCAGTTTGATTTCTGTACGACAATAATACCTGTCACATACACCGTGTGATGCTCATCGGTATCACAGATATAACTGTGTGGTTGCCTCCTCCTGTCCCCTGTATTTTGTGCCTCCCAAACTCTCAGTGCCCCCCTTGCCATTGGCATATTGGGCAAAGTAAAGCATAGACTAAAAATTGTAATTCCAAAGTTGGAAGCCTGACAATTCTCCTCACAAGCTTCTCTGTATGTTCCCTTTAGCGAAGAAGACTTTTATTGGACAGAACAAATCATTCTTTGGTCCTCTGGAGCTAGTGGAAAAACTTTGTCCTGAAGCGTCAGATATAGCAACTAGTGTTAAAAATCTGCCAGAGCTGAAGTAAGTTGATTGTTGGGGATGATGCATTTCGTTTGTACTGCTGGGAAGAAGAATCCTTTGTGTAGTTGCTCACCTTCCTTAATGAGATCTTGTTCCCAAAGAGAATAGAGTATGTAGGAGGCATTGACTTCTCCAAGAGATAAGGAGGATATCTCAAAATACTCTGTGCTTGTGATTCAAACAATGCTGTCAGGTTAAAAACAGCATTTGGAAACTTCTGTAATCTTGCTAAAAATAACTGTAATTTCTTCACAGATATTTTCTTTCTTCTTCTTTCCCTCAATTTTATGACTTTGTAATTTTGTGCATGTGCCAGTAGTATTTAATTTGAGTAATTCAGGATGATGGAGAGAGTCTAGTTTTAATGCTAGGATACATCAATAGTTGGGTTATGGTGGTTGTTGGAAATGTTTGTCTTTCCAAGTTAGGAAGACTTTACAATATACTTTCCCTTCACTGAAGCAATGGGATGTACTGAAATGCTTCTGTGTTCTGGAGACAACATTTTCCCAGAGGTTTTTTTTTTAATTTTTTTTTTCCTTCTAATTTTTTTTTTTTCTTCATTAAATAGCAACCTTCATCTCCCTTTGCTAAAGGAAAATTTTGAATTGGACAAACATACTTAATAAAACATTTGGGTTGTTTTTTTCTTTTAAACCAAAACATGCAACTTCTCATTTTAGGACTGCTGTGGGAAGAGGAAGGGCCTGGCTTTATCTAGCACTCATGCAAAAGAAACTGGCAGATTATCTCAAAGTGCTCCTCGACCATAAGCATCTATTAAGGTAACAGTACAGACATATGTCAATTATATTCACTGAATCACTGCAACCTTGCATTGCTCTAGTAAGAAGTCATTAATTGACCAGTTTAAGCTTATTCTTGAAACCTGCAGAGGAGCAAGTTCATGGTGTTTGCAGTGAGCCTACAGAGGAACAAGTATTTTCTGTGAGAGTTCTACATCTGCCTTGTGCAATAAATGAATGAGAAGGGGCTGATCAGCTGAGCATTATAAATGCTGCATTACTGTGTATGTGATGTCAGTGATGGATGTACCTTTAAAATTGTTTGATGAGCAGTGATGCCTTGTAACTTTTCTTCTAGTGAATTTTATGAACCTGATGCGTTGATGATGGAGGAGGAAGGAGCAGTCATTGTGGGTCTGCTGGTTGGACTGAATGTTATTGATGCAAACCTTTGCTTGAAAGGAGAAGACTTGGATTCCCAGGTGAAGATTAAAGGTTAAATAAGATCGATTGGTGTAAGATTCTAGTAGAATTAAGCACAAGCACATCCATAAATACTTTACCGAGATGGGTCCAGAATTCTGTCCAGAATGGGCTGTGTTGAAGCTTGTCATTATTTCCCCACTTTGAATCAAATAAACTTACATAAGAATCCATCTCCTTAAGTAGCAGTTTATGGAAACACTGTCAAAACTAATACTGGGCACACTGAATATGGTGATTTTCATGCTTTGTGACAAACACCAGCTTGCACCTTTGCTTCAGCTAGGAATAGTGTAGCTGTTATCTGTCTGTTTGAACTTCAGCTTCAGATTTTTACCTTTTTCCAAATATAAAGTAATGCCTGCTGCTACACAGAGTTGCATTGTGAAGGTGTGTTAATATCTTAAATATATTTTTCAGGTTGGAGTGATTGATTTTTCCTTGTACCTGAAGGACACCCAGGACAGCGATGGCAAACAGTATGTATGGTGGAGTTGTGGCTCTAAATTGTTAGGTTTTTGTAGAATAAACCTGTCAGTCTGTGGGAGCATGTGAGTGCTAGAGATCTCAAACTGTTTTGATCATCAAAAAAAGATAATCCAAAATATTGTTAGCTAAACAGAAGTGCTAACTTTCAAAGGTTGAGGCTGTGGCACTTTTAACAATGGTACAGCGTGGAGGGCTTGTGTCTTGAGCTGGGACCAAATCAGAAGCACCCAAAATTTTAGGTTGTGTTTTTATTTGCTTTTCAGAAACATGATCTGCCAAGTCACCCACTGCTACCTCACTGCTTTGTTCCTAAGCACTGTTTCAGAAACACTCTCAGCTGTTGTCATGGGAGAGATCCGTTATGGAGGGAAAAAAGTAGGTTAGGTTGAGGTTGGACTCAATCTTGAAGATCTTTTTGAGCCTGAGAAATTCTGTGATGCTATGATAAGTAATTTTAGGTGAAATATCAGGTGAAGTGTAGAAGTAGAGACTGCAGCTGTTGGCATCACTGTGTCTAGAAGACCTGTAATGAGTGGAAAGGACTTCATAGTTTGTGTGCTTCTGGCACTTCAGAGCACTTTGCTGTTTGGCTGCTGAGAAGAAGCAGCTGAGTGGCTGCTTTATCTCCTGCTGCTGCCACTCTAGCTCAGGCGTGAGTATTTTTTTGTGAAAAGGAGGAAAGGTTTCAGCTCAGTTTGCAAGTCTATGCTGAAAATGCTGGTACAGACTGACACTTTGGAATGAAGGAGTTTCTTCTCAATAAATTCTCACTTTTATAACTAGAGATGGAGGGATTACAGCAGTCCTCGACCAGAAGCACTATGTGGAAGAACTTAACCGACACCTAAGGTGGGCTTTTCATCTGTTCTAATGTACAAACCCTTGTCCTGTTTAGCTTTCCCAGTATGGCTTTGAATGTCTCTGTTGTCAGTCCCCTAGATTTTTGTCTGATCTTCAAATGCCTTCTCTGATTACTTTCCAAAAATCTTGGTTTCATCTTGTAATCTTATTTTTCTGATGGCATATGCAATGGAGAAACCAAGTTCTGTGTAACAGTGGTTTACTTCTTTGAGATTTATTAGTGATTAACAGAAGATTTGGGGGCTATTTTTTCAAGAGAAAACTATTAGAAGTGCATCTGGAATTTCATTCTTTAGTCTCTATTTTTCCCTCTTAGGTCTCTATTCTTCTCACTGAGGAGACAAACCTCACTTAACATCTTGAACTTGAGAATTGTGGAGGCTGCAAAAGCTAAGCCAGAACAGGGCTGCCAACTGTAGGGAAGTGCATGGTCCTCTCAGTGCTTGGGAGGGACTGTTGTCCTTCCTCTGGGTGTTTTGCCAGCTCAGCAAAATATTTCATTGCTAAAAAATGCAAGATGGTAAAAATATGGTTGAGGATAGGAATAAATGTTGGACATTGGCACTTCTGTTGTTTTTATGCCTCTTTTTTCCTTGCTGCAGTTGCACGGTTGCAGATCTTCAGAACAAAATAGACTGTTTAGAAAAGACCAATTCAAAACTCCAGGAAGAGGTTTGTGTCTAGTCTGTTAAATATTTCTCGTGGCTCTTTTCCATCAGGGGCAAAACTCCCTAAGAATACACCTTAGACCTAAAATATTTGAGCTGATAGTAATGAAATATGTGGGATTAGTAGGACCGGCAAGAGCTGGCACATGGGGAAGGCTCTGGGGAAAGCTTCTACATTTGTGTTAGCTGTTAAAATGCTTCTTGGCACCTATCTAGTAGATATATTTCCTTAATCAAGTTTTTTGTCTTGCAATGATGTCTTCAAAAGTAATTATACCACTATATGGACTTTGTCCCTCTTCCTTCTGTGCTTACACGTGTGTATGTGTTTGTCCCGTGAGTCACACCTCAATTAGGAATTCTTTCCTAGCTGGGAACTGAAATAGAATCCAGCAGCATGATGGTAGTGGTTGTTTTGAGTTTGGTGGTGGTGGGTTGGTTTTTTTATTTATTTATATGTTGGGTTTTTTAAAGTGTGTGTGTATATATATGTGGTTCCAAACACATATGTGGTTCCAAGGTGTATCTGTGTAGTCCAATTTCCAATACTTTTGGGAGTATCTCCACTAGAAAATGCCATAAGGTTCCACCAGTGAATGTCAATCCTGATTTGCTACCAGAATGAATACTACAGATCATAGATCTGTGGTGGATTTTAGCCTTTTACACTAGGATGCATTTCTTTGCACACAGTTAATATCTAAAAATAATTGATGGGGGCATGAAGCAGAAGTCAAGTGAACAGATGTTGGTGGGTTTCTTACTTTATGTTGTACAGTGAGTGTGGCTGCAAAGGGGTCAGGCAGCTTCTGGGGAGAATGACAGGGACAAAAGGGGAAGTGAGCAGCACACCTGCTACAAAGGCTGAGTTACTAACTTTAGAATTCCTCCAGATGTTGCCTGCTTGCACAGTGATTAAATATAGATGCCTTCTCTTTGTAAACAGCTTGCAGCAGCAACTGACCGAATTGGATCCCTCCAGGAAGAGCAACAGCAGCTGAAACAACAAAATGAGTTAATTCGTGAACGGAGTGAGAAGAGCGTAGAGGTAGGACCCTATTTAAAGATGATGAGGATCCTTAAAAGAAGTGATCTCTTTTGATCAGCTGTGTTAGTGCTCTCAAGAGCACTTTGAACTGGAGTGCTGGGCACAGCTTAGCATGCTGCTGTCTAGGTCACTGGTTTTGTGTATCGTATTCACATGGGTCATATTTTCCTTTTCTTTACTACACACTTAAACATACTTGCAGAAGAGAGAAAGCCTTAGAAATGTTAGAATGGTTTGGTTTTATGTTTAGTCTATTCTTTGAAATTTCAGCTTATTAACATTTGCCAGCTTATTCATTGTAGAATAGGAGGATTTTACTTGAAATAGCACATAGAAATACTGTGTTACACACAAGAACTTAAGGCATACTTTAAATACACAGCTTTGTGATCTTATGTGGCTTTTGCTGATGTTTCTTATAGGTAACAAAAGAGGATACAAAAGTGGAATTGGATACTTACAAGCAGTCACGCCAGGGTCTTGATGAAATGTACAGTGATGTTTGGAAGCAGTTGAAAGAAGAAAAAAAAATTAGGCTGGTAAGGAAACTTAACTATAGAAAGCAAAATGAAAGATATAGGGTTCTGTAGGCTTTGAGGTAGCATGACAAATAAAAGATGTATAGCAGTTAACTAGGAAATCTCTTTGTAAGGAACTAGAGAAAGAGTTGGAGCTTCAAATTGGAATGAAAACAGAAATGGAAATTGCCATGAAACTTCTGGAAAAAGATACTCATGAAAAACAAGACACTTTGGTTGCACTTCGCCAACAGTTAGAAGAAGTGAAGGCCATTAACTTGCAGATGTTTCACAAGTCGCAGGTATGTACGTGGTGAAACAGAAGAGCAGCTTAGTGGCGGTCTTTGCATGTTAATTGTGCATCATGGAAGATGGTTAGAGAAGTAAAATGAAAAGCATTTTGCTTTCTGGGCCTGTCTTCCTTCATTGGTCTCTTCCCTACCCTGGCAGTTTTTAGAGTTTACTTCACCGCCTGTACCTGGTGCCAGAAATCCAGAGGGGATTTCTCTCAATTTTTAAGGATATTTTCCTGATGCCTGTTCAGGCTTTATCCTGGCCTTGCCTCCTTCACAGATGCACAGAAACTTGCAAGGCAGTGGCCAGTGAAGCCCCCGTGCTAAGGTATTCCTTGGCTTTCAAAAGCAGTATTTATTTGGGGGTTTATTTTACTCCCCGGTTTCATGCCCACTGATTGCAGTTTTTACATTCAAATCATAATGGATATTCCTACCCTGTCAATTTAATCTGATTCTTCAAGCTCATTTCTAAAGAGATTTTTTGACATGTAGCTGATCTCACAGATCAAAACCTAGTTAAGGATTTTTTTTTATGAGCTCTTAACAAGCTGAGGAGTGTCTGCTCTAGTGTTATCAGTGTTTTGTTTGTACATTCCAGTTAGACCCAGGCACGGCATGTAACAAAGTAAACAGTCTTTATCTAGTGGCAGACTTTCACTAAACACTTTGTGCTTTGGAAAACTAAAATGTGTTTCCTGGATTATCTGTTCACTTGTTCCTACAGAATGCAGAATGCTCGTTACAACAGAAAACAGAAGCAATATCCTCTTTTGAAGGAAAAACAAATGAGATGATGTCCTCTATGAAACAGATGGAAGAGAGGTAATAATGACAAGCTCAAAGAGTCAACACTGAAGTCAGTGGAAAGTTTCCAACTGTAAGCCTTATAGGATGACCTTCCATACACCTCCTATAGACACATGGGCACACTTGCCAGCATGATGTCCTTTTTCCTTTCTCCACCCTCTGCATTGGCCTGTTCTCTTTCCCCAGACAAACATTTCTATAATTGATCCATTCAAAATCCATAGGTCTTGCCATAGGCAGGCTGTTTAAAAACATGTTGACCTCAGTTTAAGAACAGATCTGACTCTCTTTTTCATTTTTCTGCAGAAACAGTTGCTTTCAAAAGTCTTTCCCCCCACCCCCGACTAGAATTTTATTGGAGAGTAAATGTACCAGAACAGCCTGAGAGGGTTTAGATAAGGAGTATGTGAACTGACAACAAATGTGCATGTTCTTTACCTTGTAGATTGCAGCATGCAGAAAAGGCAAGGCAGGCTGCAGAAGAAAGATGCAACAAGATGAAGCAGGAGCTCTCTGGCAGGCTTGACACTTGTCGGCAGCAGATGTCCCAGCTGGATAGCAAATGGTATTGATCAGCTTTTTTTCCTTCCCTCTCCCATTTCTTTAAGAAGTGCTTTTGTGCTAAGGTCTGAAGAGGGGTAGATTTGAATTATATTTGGCTCAGCAAGTATTGACAGAAGTATGCAAGGTCTGGATAGAGCAATTAGCATGAGGATTTTTAATTCTTTTTTTTCTAGAACATCCAATTCAGAGCACAGAGTGCCAGTAGAAATCTGGCCATTCTGGCTTGCAGTGTAGCTTGTGATTACTTCTTTATTAAATCAGGAGATAGGTATGGTCATTCTTGTAGGCTGAGCTTATAATGACTGTCATCCAAACGGACTGAGGTTTCTGAAGAGGTTTGGGAGTGTGTTCTTAGGAAATGTTAATTCTCTAAAGATTTCTAATACCTATAGAAAATCCTTCTTTCACTGTTCACACTTCAGGGCAGGGTGCCATTTTTAAACACAGCTGTTTAAACACAGGCAGTTGAATATGTATCTGGAGATTGGTTTGGATTGTTTTGTTCTTTTTTCCTTCTAGCCATTCATCACTGCTTGTTTTCTGTCACCTGAAAATGCTAATACAGTGTTTGATGTCTACTCCCATAACATCCCTGTTCTTCCCTTTCCCAGAACATCACTCTAGTTTTTTCCTTCTTTTGGACAAAGTTTCTTCTCATGCTGTTGCTATCCTGAAGTGCTATAGGATATTTTTTTGCTATAGGATTTCTCAGAAGGAATTATTTTTTAATAGCTCAACTTTGGAAAAGGAGTTAAAATCTGAAAAGGAACAGAGACAGACTTTGCAAAAAGAACTACACCAAGAGAAGGATGCTGCCACTCTGCTTAAGACAGAATTGCAACAAATGGAAGGACTGAAAAAGGTAAGCCCAGCATGGTGTCAGTGTCTGTAGTAGAGTATTTTTCCTGTACCCCTCTCCTCTGGGGGGTTTCAAAGCTTGGCTGATGTAACTCAAGTCTGCCCATGAAATGTTAATATGGGGCTCAGGCAATGAAAACAGCTTCACATCCTCCTCAGCCCCCTCTGCCTGCCCTGCCTTGGCTGTGCGAGTGTCTGAGCCACTGTTAAGTCAGCAGCTGAAGCTGAGGTGGGATGGCTGGAGACAAAAAGCTCATCAGCTGTCCCATGGTGAGATATCTCTGCTCAGGGAGGAGTTGGTGAGTTTAGGGCTTTCAGTGACTGTGTGAGGTCTTTCAACTGTTTATAATAGAATAAGAACGTGTTTCCCAGCATTCTAAACAAGTGAATGTGGTTTATATTTTTAAGTGTGAACATTCTTGTTAACCTTGCCCCTGTGTATATAGCAGTTTAGATATTGAAGACACAGTTGTACACCAGTATCTGTCTATAGGCTCATCTGTGGGCACAGGATGCTGCATTCTAGCTATGCTCAAGGGTGTCTGAAGTCTGAAAATCTGGTAAAAATGGTTAAATGGTTTCATTATTTGTGCAGAACCCGTGGGTAGTTCACCCAGGTAATTCTGAAAGTCAGGCCTTAGAACTAGGTAGTTTGGTAAAGGAGGTTATTCTTGTGAACAGCTTGGGTAGTTGCATAGACTGGGCAAACAGGTTCTAGGTGAAACAGCACACAAAAAACCCTTGGTTTTGTGCTTGATTTTACAGGAACTGAGAAAACTGCAAGATGAGAAGCAGCAGTTAGAGAAAGTCTGTGAGGAGCAAGAGCAAGCTCTTCAGGAAATGGGACTTCATCTCAGCCAGTAAGTTCTAGGAACTGAACTCCTGTGACATAACCTGGAGGACACAGTATCAAACTAATACAAATTATTTTTTAAAGTGTCCAGTTATAAAAATTAATAAACAGGAGACTTTTAGGAAGCAAGTACTATGCATGGGAAACTAACCAGCCATGAAACAAGTGAGGGAAGATCCTTGCATGAGTGAGCTGGCTGAGGGAACAACACAGTACCTGCTGTTCTCCCAGTGGAACTGCCTTTCCCATGTGCTTCTGAATACACTGCAAAGGGGACAGACCCCAGGGTGACAAAGCTTCCTGGTGATATGGAGCAGTTCAAAGTTGTAACAGGGAGCTGACTGAAGAGTTAGAGCTTCAGTTCAGAGGCTGGACAGTAAATTGAACACGACAAAATGTAAAGTCATGCAGAAGGAATAACTCTCTGTTTTTTCCAGATCGAAGTTGAAGATGGAAGACATTAAAGAAGTCAATAAAGCACTGAAGGTACTCTACCTCTTGTGGGTATTCTGATTAAACATGCATTTAGCACCTTTGAATTTCACCACAGTTATCCTACTTGAAAAGATGGCTTTTGAAAAATAGCAGCAATGTTAATAAGCTGCCTTAGAGTTCCATTTTATAAATGTATTTGTATCTACAGCAAGGTTTTCATTCCAATTTTCTAGGGTCATACCTGGCTGAAGGATGATGAGGCGACACACTGCAAGCAATGTGAAAAGGAATTCTCCATCTCAAGGAGGAAGGTAGTGTCATTTGGGGGATTATTTCTTTTTCCTTTTGTCGGGAAAACCAAGATTTGTGCTGTTGTAGTTTTCCAGGGAAGACTGACCCTGCTTCAGTGCCAGGCCTTGTTGGCATCAGAACTACATAGAGAAGTAGTTTGACGTTTCCCATCCTAAAAGTAATGTCCTTCTGCGTGGGTGCTTTCCTTGGTAGGAAGCTGTGACGGGCAGTGTCCTCTTGTGCTGTGGTTTCATCTCCTCCCCTGTTGAGCTGTGTGCACTGAGGACAGGACAACAGGCCCTGCTTGGTGCCTCAGTCACAGGGAACTGCTGCTGGCTCCTGCTCGGTGGTTTGGGGCAGCTCGGGGTGCCTGCATGGGGCACCTGCAGCCCAGGCACCAGCTCTCCCTGGGGAGCTGGGCCTCTGTGAGCTCTCCTTTAAGCCTGGGCCTGGCTGCCTGGTGACCCAGGGAACTGCTGGGTTCTCCAGCCCCTGGCCAGGCCTGCTCTGACAGCTCCTGCTCATGGAGGGAAGCCAGGCTGGGCGGGGATCACACCCTTTAGGTTCAGGCCTCTGCACAGGAGGAACTGAAGGATAATGTCAATGGATACCCAGAGCTTTTCTAAGGTCTGATTTCTCCCTTCCTGATGCTCAGTTTTTAGGCAGCTGTACTTATTCTCTGTTTGTAGCATCACTGCAGAAACTGTGGGGACATCTTCTGCAACACTTGCTCCAGTAACGAACTGGCGCTGCCGTCATACCCGAAACCCGTCCGTGTCTGCGACACGTGCCACACGTTACTCCTGCAACGGTGCTCCTCCAACTCCTCCTAAGGCTCTGACCTTGACAGGACCACTTTAACATTGGAAAGTAGCCATTATTTTTTTAATTATGAATTCCAGGCATCCTCTGTGCAGCAGCCTGGCCTCTAATTTTTCCACTGTAAGAGAGAGCAGTGTAAAATAATTTGTAGGGATTGTGCAAGCTCATGTTTCTCCAACTGGAATAATTAAGAAAATTATATAAACTGTAACTTCAAAGTTCTGTTTGAAACTAAAATGCAGATTCACTTTTCTGATTTTTATAGGTATTTGTATTAAAATTTGTATATGGCATTTCTACGTTTATTTGATCCTTCCACATGTCACTGTCTTTCTGCACATTAACTTCAGTTCCTCTGTGTTGTCACTGTAGCTGCTCCTGTTCCTCTCACTGGCTGATGTACAGTTTTGTATTTGCTCTAACTACAGACAAGAAAAGTCAATTTATGAATTATCTATAGAAAGAGCTTTATGATGTGTTGATGAATGTGCCTTCTGTCCACTGCAGTCAAAATCTACGCCTTGTACTTGTTCTGAACGTCGCTGTGGCCACAGTACCGTAGTTACACAATAAAGCCTTTTGCAAAAACTGAAACCATGGGTGAAGTTCTGATTTTTAACAGCTCTCAGTCATGGAGCCTGGAAAAGAAAGGTCTTGTACAGCTGTGCCCATCCTGGGCTTGAGCTAGAACTACCCAAATGCAACTAGAACTGACCAACATAAATGCTCAGGGTCTTCTCCTGAAAGTGCCATATAAAGCCAGTGGTCTGCACCAGTAACTGCTTTTGTACTTAGAATCAGAGAATGGTTGGAATCGGAAGGAACCCTAAAAATTCCACAGTTCCAACCCCACCGCCATGGGCTGGGATGCCTCTCATTAGATGAAGTTGTACAAGCCCTCCATCCACGGATCCACAACATCCCTGGGCAAGCTCTTCCAGTGTGTCACCAAGGGGGCAAAGGTGGGCAGTGACTTCAGTGTGCTGGGACCACCCCCCGGACACAGCAAGATGGTTGCTCTGATGCAGCCTCAATCAGCAAGAGCAAGGCAAGGACACTGCTGACTTCTGCTGTCTTGTGGCAAAGTGGCTTTCTGCCTGAGGGGGCTGGTCAAAGGCAGAGGTTGTGATGTCAGGGCAGGGAGCTGTAGTTACCCCAGGGGCAGGCAGGTGAAGGCAGCACTGTCCCCAGCACAGCTCAGCTGCAGACCCTTTGGCTGTTCAGTGTCCCCTAACTCTGCTGGAAGCTCAGCAGGGACACCGAGTGTGTTGAGATGGGCTCTGGCACCAGCCCTGTAACAGCAGTGACATCCAAGACCAATGCCTGCAGGCAGCATCCAGCTCCTGGAGCAGGCAACATGGCAAAGACAAGGACAAGCCCAGCTCAAGATGTAACCCTTATGGCTCTACTGTAAGAATGTGATGGGTTCTCTGCTGCAGAAAGGGACCTGGGATTTCTAACCCCTAGGGAAGAATGGTGAAGGAGAGGGCAAATGAACCTGCTATGGTGAACATATAGAAGCAGATTCCAGATGAGCTCAGGGGAAGTTCCAGTGCTCAAAAGCTGTACCAGAGCTGCTTATAAACCACATCTCTAAGCATGGTGATTGACAAGTTGAATTTATTGAAAGATGGCTGCACTTAGCCACAGAGACCACTGACAGAGCACTTTGGCTCCAAAGAGGAGATGCCTACAAGGAAGCACAGAACCACCTCTCAGTTGCAGCTCTGAGGCCCTGGGGGGAGATGTTGGTCATGTCACAGCCTCAGGGCACCCTGGATCAATGCACATTTGGCACCTGCAGCAGCAGGTGCTGCTTTTCTCCATTAACCCCCTTTAACATCCTCCAAGGCCAGCTTTCAGGGGAGAATTCATGTTAAGAGCAGTCACAACATGGCAGACGCGTGTTAAGAGCACTACGGTCACCGAGGCACAGTGACCCTTCTGCAGGTGCAGCTACACCACAGAAGCTGGAGGTCAAGAAGGACTGAGTTCCAGTTTTTAAAAGGAAGATTTATTTAACAAGTTTCACTTAGCGCAATACACCTAAAAAGGAAATCACAATACAATGAAAGATTAAATCAAGGCCTCAGAATTTTATACGAACACCAAGACCAAAATCCTAAAGTAGCCGTATTGCGTCTCAACACGTTTCCCCCATTAACTTAAAAAAAAAAAAAGCTTTAACGTGCCTTACAGGATATTAAAAGAAATAAACTAGAACTAACATGCCAAATGTTCACTTTGAATTTCAGACACAGCTCCTATATTGTTTCTTTACAAAAAAGCATGTCTCTTTCAACATGTATTCAAAACAGTGTTGGATGTAATATGGTATAAGAGCAACATTTAACATAATTCAAACAGCTTTAACCTAAATACGCTTACTGCTTAAATACACTCCTACAACAAAACTAACTTGAGAAACGCTCAAAATTGTTTAACAGTTATAGTCTTTACTCAACTTGGTTATTACATCCTAGATGAATGTTCATTTCTGTATGTTCAAAAATACCGAACCTGAAAGGTTTTAAAATAACAATCCTGAATTCACTTACAGTAAAGCATAAATCACAAGCTCGTATTGCAAAACTGTTAAACTTAGTTTTTTGTTTTTTTGTTTTTTAAAAAAAGACGTGACCAAAAGTCAGCGATCGGTTACATTCCCCAGCCACCACTCATGTTGGACATGTTGGACATGCCGCCCATGCCGTTCACTCCCATGGACGCGCGGTTCCCGCTGCTGTAGTAGCTGCTGTTCATGGCGCCCTGGCTCCCGGGGTCTGAGGGGAAAACCGACAGCAGGTTCACAGCTGCTTCAGGCCGACTCGAAGCATCCTTCCCCCAGCGCCTGTCCGTGCTGGGCCACCTCGTAAATACCGCCTACTGTGCCCAATACTGCAAAGTGTCAGTTTAGAGCTCCGTACCCAGGTCAAGTTTATCGGTCGTTCAAAGAGCCAGCTCTGTCCTGCCCCCCCCACTCCCACAATCGGTGCTTTCTGGCACTCTTGTGTGGAAGTGGAGGGGACCCAGCCTCCCACCTACCAGCCCCCATTCACTCTATTTAAACCACACCACGATAACAGTGATTGAAGGAACCCAAGTCTGGAGACCAGCATTTCCCACCCCTTTCAAAACAACTTCCCACAATTCCCCCCTTCCGCTCCAAGTTCCAGCTTTCAATCTCTCCCCCCTGACCCCCCAGTTCTCCATTAGTTCTGAAATTCACAACAGTCAAATTGTCAGCTGCCAGGGTTTGTGCTGCCCAGTCTGCAGCATGACCCATCAACATCAAAAAAGCACTTTAAGAAATGCTAAGCCAGCTGCACTTGCCCCATGTAAAACCAGTGAAGAAATGCTCTTACCATAGCCACTCATGCTGCTTTGACCTCCGTATCCTCCTCCATAGCCCCCACTCAGCTGTTGGTTAGCTGGACCACCATAACTGGATTGGCTTCCTTTCAAGTCAAGGATAAAACTGTTAAGAGCCTGCCTGTCAGTCAGCTCATGATCAACAAATCCACCCTTCACCTGACTGACAGCCCTGCACTCTGGCACTAGCTCCCTCCCATCTGGGTAACTCTTCCCAAGCACGTCAGTACAAGATCAAAGAACATGTTTCTGAAGACATTTCTACCATCGGGAACTTTTAAGAACTACAGCAAGTGGTGGTGACTCTGAAGCACCTGCTCTAGGGGTTTACTTGCATGCTTTCTATGGACTATACAGAGCAGGATCAGTCTGCTCCTGTAGGTAGTACACACTCCAAGAGACTTAAATTTGGCATCTCAACTTAAGCTTACCAACTATTGCTCTTCACCTCATCACTTGTCTATACTCCCACAAAACTTCTCTGTAAACTATCAGCATTACACTTCAAACATTTTGTAATCAGAATACTATAAAAGTAGTAGGATATCTACACAGGCACCCCCCACCCCACCACCCTTGAGAAAAACCCCAAAAACAAACCACTACCATAATCTCCAAGAAACCAGACAAGCCAGGGATCAAGAAGAGTATCTGCTTTATATACACAACAGTCATTTGGACTTCCATTGCAAATATTTTAGATTTTCAAGCAATTCTGGAGTTTGCTAGAGCAATTCAGATAGTTTCCCTGAATTCCAGATTTTTCCCTCACCACCAAGACCAGGCTTGAGTGACAGTTCAGGTACCACAGATACATCTTCCATCACCAAACTATGTTCTGGTCTCCACAAAAAGGGGAGGGGGAAAGAGAATGAAAGGACAGGCATCTCCCACTTCACTTTCACACCACCACACTCCCAGGAGCCACTCCCCACACACACACCTCCCCCACATTCAGCACCAGTTTATTCACCCTGTTCATTGCTCGAATGTATTCCCAAAAGGTTTATATACCTGGCAATGTGCTAGTGTTCCAATCTTGGACTACCCCTTCCGATTCCTTGACTGTGTGATTAAGACAGAATTGAATTTCAGTTTTTGTGCCAGGCACAGAATAAGCTGGAGCTGTATAAAATCAGCCAGCTTTGTTCAGTATGAAATGCTTGTTTACAAGTGCAGTTAGACTGCTGACACATACCCATTGCTCCCATCATTTGGCTGCCATAGGCACCACCAGTTCCTCCTGCTGTAGAATTCAAGAAGAGTTCTACGTATCTGTGTTCTGGAAAAAGAAAATTGTGTCATGAGAGCACTTCAGGCCAAACCCAGGCAGTTTGTCCCACCTCTGCAATACTCCAGTTGCAGCAGCTGTGCTACACTGCAGTGCTGAGTCCTCCCCAGTCGTACTTACGCATATTTGCTTTGTCTTTGGACATAGCAGCCACTGCATCCTCATGAGTAGCAAATTCAACGTCTGCCTCTCCAGTTACTCTGCCATCTGGTCCGATTTCAATGTGTACTCTTACAGGGTTCAGAGGTGAGAAGAACTACATACGAAAGTCAGACAGATTAAAACGCACCAATGCGGCAGCCCAGCCTCAGAGCAAGCTCTTTTCTCTAAAGGACACCCGTTAACCACAGCACTCTTGGCACATCCAACCACCACCACCAAATCTTAAAGCCATGCACGTGGGGCACAGCAGCCTGGGAACTCACGTTGTAGATGTCGTTCTCCGTAGCTCTGTAAGGCAGACCCCTCATGTGGACGCAGTGGCCGGTCGTGCTCTGGAAGGTGGATGTCCCGTCGCCATATCTGTGGTCCGACATTCCTGCAGAGAAAAGAGTCCATTCTAGGTCTTTCAGATGTATTTTAGTTTCTTTTGGGACGTATTGTAGGTTGAGTTACAGTTCCTATTAGAGAAATCTTACCTCTTCCAAATCTATCAGAACCAAAACCATAGCCATCATTATACCCATTGTAGTCATCATAACCTCCATAACCTATAAATAGATTGGACAACACGTTCATTCATTTCAACAACAGAGAGATCCAAATACACATGATCACACTGCAGACGACGAGTATTACACAGTTTCATTTAGTCTAGAAGCAATAAAGCCAAGGACAAATACAAACCAGTAGTGACAAAGCAGGGAAGACACTACCAGGGTCCAAGAGTTGCTGCTTCTCAGATGAGCAGCTCCCTCTTGGAATGAGCACACTTACCTCCTCCGTAGGCTCCACGCCTCATTCTCTCCAAGCTACTTCCTCTACCCAGACTGTTATATCCCCGTGTCAGACCGGGTCTGTCGTAAGGACCAGGTCTCTGCATTGCCAGCAGCTTGCGTGGAGGGTCGTAGTGAGTGCGCACTTCTGCTCGACTACTCTTGAAGATCTCAATGTACCTACAAGTGTTGCCACAGGAAGAAGTCAGTCTTTAATTCCTTCCACAAATACCTCACAGCTTCACATTAAAACAAGCCATTTAGTCATAGCCTCAAAACTGGCAGTAGATTTTAAGCCAGGTTTCTTTACATTATGTAGGCAATGACATACTATTTTAAGCACTACATTACTTTCAAATCAGTGTATTTTCAAGAAATTACAATTACTGAAGGGTTTATGCGCTCCTCATACTTCACAGTATCCCAGCCTTAAGGGTGGGGGAGCAATGTTGATTCCCCACCCCCCTCCCCCCAATTTAAAAAGTGTTAGTCAAAAAAGTAGGAGGGACTGACGTCCGCTCAACTCAGCACTGTTTTGCTCACGAGGCAATGTAAACAGAGGATTAAAAACCTGGTCTCCACCAAGAATTTAACCCATCAGAATGCTTACAAAAAGCTCTGCATGTGCTAGTGAACCCAGCCTACGCTTCAGTGACTCAGCGTAGGCAAAAGTGCATGCTTCAATGAAAAATAGTCACAAATAAAAAAGAATAAAAACCCTTTGTGACAATTTCTTGAAAGCTATGCTTATTACATTGAAGATTAATACAGTAAGAAAATTTGTTACATTTCAACTTATAAAACAAGTTTAGAAAGTATCACATTTTCTTATGGTAGTTAAGAGTACTGTGCATGTCTTTAGAGCTAAAGGTATAATCGGTGCTATTTGAGAAGTTAAAGCCATAGTCTCTCAACTTTGTCACTTCTGAGCTATCAGTTTTGCTCTCCTCCATTATCACCCAGGTTCCAAAGCACGTTTAAAGCTTAGGCCAATTTCAGCTTTTGTTTTGGGTAGAGCCAAACAGTCTGTGCCGTGCGCACACCAGCGATACCTTGACTTGTCATCAAGTCAGACACCAAAATACTATTGCTATTTGGACATTAACACTTTCAGAAGAGAGAATATGGATTTAATTGTTTACCATAAGAAAAGTGACAGAGCCAACCAACCATCCATCCCCACCTGTGCCCTATTCTTTCCTTGTGTTTCTTTAGAGCCTTTTCAGCTATTTCCTGTGAAGCAAACTGCACGAAGGCCTCCCCCGTACTCCTCCCCTGGAAGTCCACCGGCAATGTTATCCCATTTGGCACGATTTCCAACCCTTCAACCCAAGGACAAATAACCCCAGTAGGGGGGCAATATTAACATCACAAGCCCAGTCATGAGTTTTTCTTATAGCTTTAAATACACCAGAATTTTAACACTTGTAAGTGAATGGTATGTTGATTCTAGAGCACTAGAAGAAAAAGCATGTCAACAAAGAGATTCACCATCACATACCATTCAGTTTATGTTCTTAACCCACCCTGCAGAGCACAGAAACAGTCTGAGTGTCAGGGACAACTCCTCAGATAAGGCATCTAATGCAGGGTGCATTAAGAAGTTTATATATTATTACAAACCTCTTCAAATCTGTGAAAGTATTTAAGATGAACTTTTTAATACAACTTCAAACACAGCAAGTTAAACAGCTTTATACATAACAAGTGTTTTTACTAGAAGTCACTCAGGTAAAATAATTAGTTTTATGCAAACATCAAGTTTCAGCATTAATGTTTTATCTTTAGGAGTGCTTAATTAAGAAAAAGTCATGAAGTAATTTCAGAAGTATTAGTGTCTGAACAGAAGAGGCACATTTTGTATATTAAGCACATTAACAGTTTTTAAAGCTTGAATCACTTAACCATGTAAGAAAAACAACTTAAAAAGGCACATGCTTAGGAACTGTTCTTGTTCACAATATATTACTGATTCAGAAAACAAAAAACAAGTTCTGAAGTTGTAAAATTGGAAATAATTTACTGTGTTTTAAAGCAAAACAGTAAGCTCAATCATATCTTGCTATAGCAAAACATTCTGGCTAGTTTTAACACTCACATTTAGAAACCTACTATTTTGAAAATGCTAACAAATTAAATCCGATGTAAGTCAACAGATTTCATTCTTAGGCATTTACACTGGTATTCCAGTTGCTAAAAACATACAATTGCTGCAAAAAAGTGAGAATGAGTCAATACAAGACATTATCTCTTCATCCATAAAAAAAACCCTTAAGCTAAATAACATCAAGGGGGTTATTTTTCCCCCTAGGAAGCAGAGAGGGGAAATCTGTACTTGGATAGAGTTCAGCAGGTTGTGTTTTTCTGGAATTCTATTCTGTATCTAATATATGTCTATTAAA
The DNA here is from genome assembly GCA_013401335.1 of Brachypteracias leptosomus. Lineage (NCBI taxonomy): Eukaryota > Metazoa > Chordata > Aves > Coraciiformes > Brachypteraciidae > Brachypteracias > Brachypteracias leptosomus. Next base: position 41,169 of record VYZX01021002.1, on the reverse strand, counting down.
AAAAAAAAAAAAAAATCACAGGCACAATGCACACCCTTCCTCAGATCCTGCACTGAGCAGTAAGGGTCTTCTACATCCTTCACTCAGTGTGAACTAGCTAAGACAAGGCTGTGGGTGGAAATATCCTCCCATCTGACTTGTTCACTGCTAACTTAGAAAGCAAGCCTCTTGTTTTCTGCTGTCCTTACATGGAACAGTAGGTTCTGCTAAGTAGAAATTAGAGCAGCTTTTTGGAGGAGTTCCTCAATTATTTAATAAACCAAGTACTTCAGGAATTGATGCCTCAAGCCCCGATAATTAATGAAGAATTGCTTATTTACTTGCAAGACCCAGCAGTAACTGTTGGAAGTACTACTGGGCAGTCCGCGGTTGATGGTTTGGGGTTTGTTGGGGTTTTTTAAGCATAGACCAATAGTGCTACAGCTACTACTTTTATCCCACATACCTGAAAAGAACTGTACAATTTCTTCTTTACTACAGCCAAATGGGAGTCCTCTAAGACGTACAAAACCATCATTAGCAGTATCAGGGCTGTTGGGACCAGTATGCTTCAGAACCCAATCCATTTCAACGTTGTTTGACTTGAAAACTGTAAAAGGCACTCAGCATTAATGCATTCTGGAATATGCAGCAGTTTTAAAAGTCATCTGCCTTGAAACTAGTCAAATTATGACATACAAGTCCATTTGTCCTTCCACATGCATTTTAAAGAGACAGAAATGCAATTAACCAAAAATCCATCAAGCACAAACACATTTAAGTCAGCTACTAGACCAACTGAGTCAAACCTTCAACATATCTGTGTCCCATTGTTTCTCTGTCTTTTTTCAGTGCCAATTTCACATCCTCCTCTGATTCAAGTTCGGCAAATGCTTCTCCACTTGGTCTGCCCTCCCTGGTGTAGATGAAACGGATACCCAAAGCCCCATTCAGAATTTTGCAATCTGAAAACGAAACAGGAAGGCCACAATTAATTATTACAAGAACATTGTACCTTTACAAGTTTCAGATATTTTAAAACAAAACAAAATAACTACCAAGTTATATCAAGAAGACATAACCAGCAGTATTCCTGTAACTTTTATAGTGACAAATAATCTAAAGGACCAACTAAAATCAAGTTACTGTTCTTGTCAAATCTGAAGATTAGCAAAATGTTAAGGATAAATATCAATTAGCTATCTACTTTCAAAGCTTAGCACATTCAACTTGACTTGAGGCAGTAATTTGATTCTGATCGTAACTTAAGACTTTCATCAACACGAAGTGAAATAAAAAGCAGCAACAATCAGTGTGAGTGTAACAAACTAACTCTGAACCAAGTCTAACTTGCTAAACTCCTGAGACAGCTTTAAAATCCCCAGTCACTGAAGAAATCATTTATCACCAATATTTATTACTACAGGATGCTACAAATTTGGGGGAATAGCACAAGATGTTAAACACTTAAAAAAAGAAAGTCTATTGGGACACCATCAAGAACTAAGTTGATTTAGTTCAATCTGAAGCAAGAATTTTAAAGTTCTCTTTAAAATGTAAGCTTCTCTCTCCTGGCTGCTCAGGAAGCTAAGGCAGTTGTGACTACTCCAGCAACTCACAGACTAAATTCCTTTGTGTCTAGCAGAAGTAGAGCCTTCCATACCAGGCCCTAGCTAGGGCACTCATTGCATTACAGACTCCGCTGGCTACTGAAGTGTCCCGAATGCTTTCTGGAACAGCTCACTACAGCATTCCCATTGCCACAGCATGCCCAGAAGGAACCCAGAACTAACAACAGAGCCCAGCCCCCCTCCCAGCCCCCTATCCCCCCACAGTTCTGCTTACCGGAGAAGAACCTCTGCACCTCCTCGGTGGAGCAGGACCAAGGCAGGCCCCTGACTTTCACCACGTATCCCTCGCTGCTCTCTGTGTTAAGCATCACATTGGGGGTGAGGCTCTGCTCCGTCTCGGTTTCTGTGGTTGCTGGAGAAGACCAAAACAGGCCCTTTGTGACGCTGCACAGCATGGCCGCCACCCGCACCCCCTCAGAGCGCCCGGCGGCCCCCTCGGCCTGCGCCTCCCCTCCCCTGAGCCTCCTCTACCTCGGACCTCTGCCCGCCTCACACACTCGGAGCCTC
>VYZX01021002.1:0-31200 GCA_013401335.1 Brachypteracias leptosomus | reverse complement strand
GGAGCTCCGGCGGCCAGCGGGGATCGGCGGCTCCGCGCAATGCAGCAGCGCCCGCCGCCCGTCAGGTGGGCTGGGCTCCGCCTCCCACCGCGGCGCAGAGACGCGGGGGGGACACAAGACGGGCCGCGGGCCCCCTCCCGCCGGGGCGGGCGCAGAGCGGCCTGATCGGGCCCGGTCTGCGGGGAGCAGGCCGCGGCCTCTCCGCCGTGAAGGGAAAGGGGGGTTAGGCCGCGCTTGCAGCCCCGGAGGCGGCGGGGGAAGGAGCGAGGGGCGCCGCACGGCCGAGCGGGGTGAGGCGCGGCCTGCGGGAGGCCCCGCGCCGAGATGGCGGCCGGGCCGGCCGGAGCCTGGGGTACGAGGAAGGCCTCACACCGCTGCCCGCGCGGAAATGCTAACAATGGGGATAGTAACCGCAGCGGCTGAAAACCTGCCAGCCCTGACCTTTCCAGATCATGCTTTCAGGGCGACTGTTTGTTTGGGCTTGGATGCAGGCAGATTTATTTGCTGGATCTCCAACTGGAAGCCACCGAGTGCCCTGGCAGGGTGATACCAGTGGCTACTCTCTTGCATGCTCTCTGCAGCCCATTTGCCCTATGCCTCACCAGACCAATCCCCTCTGCAAAATATTGCTACAAAGAATCACTAGCTAAACCAACTTTAGATTGAAATAGCTGTAAGGGAGCCAGTGGATTGAACAGATAAGTGGTGACCTTAGGACTCTGGAGGTGTGGCATCTATTCGCAGCTTTGTTTCTGGCTGTGTGGTTACTGTAAAACAAATCCCTTTGCTAATTCCACGAAGCCTTTGCACTTGTAATAGTGAGTTAATGATAATTTTTGTCTAATAATGTATATTAATAATCATACACTGGGGTAAATTTACTGTGTGTCATTTTATTAGTCTGAGTGGTCTTTTTAGATCCCATTACAGCCTTTGAATAATGACAGAAAATGGGTTCTCTTGTTTACACGTCGTGATCCACGTGACTTCATGGCTTTGAAGTGGGCTGTACTGGCTGATTCTTGCTCTCTAATTTTCAGTGATAAAGCCTGGTTTGCCCAAGCAGCATTCTGATGTAAGTTTTCTCTTCAGAGGTCTCATAGAAAATTAAAATAATCCTGTGTTTACACCAGCAAGAAGTTCTGCTGCATATACGTTCTTCCAGTGTTAGAAGAAAGGTCATGCTACTTTTTTGCAAATCCCAAACTGTTATTAAGTACAGGCAAAAGACCTGTGTGCCTTGAAACAATGCATCCAACAGGAAGCTGGGCACAGCCACTTGGGAAGAATGTGATTGTGAACAGCAGAGGCAAACACATTAATAGTTGTCAGGAGAGTTATAATTAGCTGGTGTATGTGCAGTGTTTGAAAGACAAAAATAATTAACAGTTCAAGTGGAGTTATTGTTACCAGCAGCAGCCCTTTTCCTGAGAGACCATCTCTGGCAAGTGCTTTTGCAAGTAAGGGTAGTCATGGTATGTGAGCAAAGAATGGGATAGGGGATAAAAAACTTGCTGGAAATAACTGATACAGGATTTTCTTTGGTTTCTTGAGCAAGGAAACAACTATATGTGGATGTTCCATGTGTAAACTCCCACGTCTTGGTTCCATGATTTCTTCTAGGACTCACACATCTTCAGTTTACTTGGCTTTTTAGTTTTATGGTGCCAGCCTGGCACCTGTACCCTCCTCTCCAGAAGCTACAGCTGAACTGTAGTGTGTCAGCAAGCCTGTCAGCAGCTCACGCTGCAGCTTCAGGTACTTGTTTTTCTCTGAAAGGGCTTTGTTCTGCCTCAGCATTTCACTGGCCTGTTCCTGTGAAGGGAAAAGGTTCACCTGCCACCCAGGCTGTGCTCATTTTTCCACTCACATTTCCAGAAGATAAATTTCAATTCATTAAAGTCAGTTTGGGGAGGGCTGTAACCTAAGCTGAGCTCAGCCTGCTGGGTTTTGTAGTCCCATCTGGCAGAAAATAAGAAAAAACGGTGGCCTCCTGGGTAGAAATCTGCAGGAGAAATGATCTGCCAGATAGTCCCACAGCCCCTGTGCAACATCCCAGTTCCCTCAACGTACATGGTGAGCAGGGCTGGGAGCAGAGACCTGCACCAGTACAACATGAGCACTGGTCCAACCCGCAGAGATGCATAAAGCTGAGCAGACGTGTGAAGTGTTGAGCTGGACTGAAGTAGAGCTCTCCTTGAAGCCTGCTACCTGCTCAGGACATTTCTGTTTGGTACCAGTCATAAATCTCTTTCCTGAGCAAGAAAATAATGGAGATAATTCTGGTTTAAGGGTTTTACAGGCATCTAAGCATAAGAAGACACTCTGGGTGTCTGGTAGTGATGCAGGTGCTGATTTCTGAGTAGTTTAGGATGTATTATTGCAATGCAAATAATATAAATAATTCTTGTATGGGTCATCATTTGCCATTTCAAGGAGAAGAGAACGGTGATCAGCATTTAAATACCAGCTCTGAAAAGATGGCAGAACTGGTTATCCATCATCCTGACCCCATCACAGCATGCACCTTCCCTTTCCCTCTCCCTAGCTAGATGTTCTCCATCTGTTCTTCTGCCTCCATCATGAGCTTCATCCTTCATGTCCCAGCTACGTGTGTTGCATGCTCCTTGCGTTTGCATATAAGCATGTATAATTCAGGATCTTACAGTTAATCTGCAAACCTGATTAACTCTCAACAAACACTGCTAGCAGCTGACTTGCTCTATCATCTGAGGTCTGGAAGTGGGGAATGCATGGACAGCTTATACTACCAAAGCTTTGTAGGTGTCTCTGTATTTGTGACCTCCAATCATCAGCTCTGGAATTCCATTATAGCCTTGCTGTCCCTTAGAAACAGCCTCTAGCTGTGATGCTGTGACAAGCACAAGCTAAACAATGCTATTAAATATGCATGATATGTGTTCCACCATATTAGATAACACCTTCATCATCTGCTGATACTGCCAATTCACAGCTTTGCTAATGCAGCCTCCCTCTTGCTTTTGCTTTGGGCAATTTTAAAGGCTTTTTGATTACATTTCACCTTTACTTTCTTCCTTTTCACCTTTTTTCTCTCTATTTGTTACTCTGAAAATGGTGATCCGCAGCAGAGACAGGGCAGAGCTCATGTTTCCCAGCCTCCTTTAATCCATAGTTCACCGAGAAGTCTGGAAAAAAAAATAAAATGGGGAGTTTGATAGACACTGCTTTAGTGAAATTTAAATATTCCTCTTTGAAACCACTGCTGTACTATTTGAATCCATCACTCTTCCCTTTATACCACCACCTTAACCACAACTTATGTTCCCCATCCATTGTCAAAAGGAAATGGGAGAATTTTTGCTTCTGTTCTGCTCCCTGGTGATCACATCCCCTCGGGGCTCAGCTGGGACCTCACCTGGCTGGGGCTTTTCTGTTCTTTAGCCTGTTACCTCTGGTTTGCAGCATTGTAATTATGGGAGTTAGCAGAAAAGCTTTTGGTTTTTACTGATAGAGCTGCCTTCTTGCTGTGAATGCACTCAGAGCTGTAGAAGAGGTGTCTTCTACCAGCATAGTTTAGGTATCCACATGTTTCGCCTGACTCCAAGCTAGGTGGGCATGAGTCAGCTCTGATCCTGAAGCCATCTGGCCACCAGTGCTGTTCTGAGCTCATCAGGCTGCTCAGACAGAACATTTACAGCTCTTTGGCAGTTCAGCCCTGTACCCACCAGGAGAAGGGTGGGCAAGTGTCCATTTGCATCCCTTGCAACATGCCTTGTCTGCACTTCCTTGTGCCCTCCCAGGAGAATGAGCTGTAAAGCTGTAAATACTTTACAGTGGGGTGACCAGAGTCCAGTCTTCAGAGCGTGTGCTGCAGTATCTGTATCAGGACAGATAACACACTGCCTGAGCTCCTGTTATTCTAGCCACCCATGTTCATGAAATGGAGCCTGTTTTAGCTACTCACCAAGTGCAGGCTCAGGAGCAGTGACCACAGCAAGCTCACTGATTTCATCCTTGCTGACGTGATGATCCCTGACTTCCACCCCTTTCAGGTAATGTTGCTGTAGCTGTTTGGGGTCACCCAGCTTGTCAGTAGTGCAATGTCAAAGCAACGCAGCTGATGCACATGCTGCTGGCACAAATCCTCCTTTATTCTCTCTCTCTGGAAGTGCTCTGTGAGTTTTCCTGAGTGCTGACCCCACTTTTGCTCAACCTACCTAACTTTTTACCTCTAGCTCTTAGAAGCAGGAGATCCCTGAACTGTGACAGGCACAACATCAGCAGGGGCTGGAGTGGGGTGTGCTCTTTTCTAAGCCACCACAGCAAATGTGTAAATTTTGCACGTTAAGTCCTGTCCACCTTGTATATACTGTGGCTCTGCCCTTACCAGGGGAAAGATTAATTCTTGATGCTTTCCTACAAGTGATAATTGCTGGGAGGTATAAAACCCATAAAGACAAGGCAAGTTGTAACCTTGGAATGTGGGTTTTCCTGGCCTCCCTGTCTTTACCTGTCACTTTGTAGTTGCAGACAACTTTGGTTTTGCTTTCATTTTGCCCCTCTATGTAACCCAGGAATGGTTTTTACTGCACAGGGCTGTCACCTGTGGGGAGGTAAAGGGAGTATTTGCCTGTGGGCAAGGGACTGGCTCTCACAGGCCTGTCTGAAACACCTCATGCCTTCATCCACAGCAGCATCTCCTCTTGGATGGTGCAGTGTTGAAGTCAAACAGTGCTCTCAAACAGCAGGTATGATACGGGTCAGCAACAGGCACACTCTTCATCACAGTCCATCTCTGTCTCTCTAGAGAGGGTTGTGCTCTTGTACCTACACCCTCTGATTTACTCGGATCAAGAGGGCTCTGGGTCTTACTGCCCATAATGGTAGTTCTCAGTTCTGGCACTGCTGGGGACATTGTTCAAAACAATGGGACTGTTCACAGGCAAGTCCCAAAACGCTGTTGGCAGCGAGGCCTCTGCAGACTCGGCACATAAAATGGGTCACTACCGTGGTTGTTTCAGTCACACAGGTCCAGTGTGCCTTTCTTTTTCCTTGCTGTTGAAGTAACTTGAATGCAAACAAGTAAAACTAAAATAAGGGGGTAACAAAATCAGGATGAGGAATGGAGAGGGGAGAGGGGAAAGTATCCGGCAGTACTGGTTTGGAGACTAGCATGCTCACAGCTCCAGCCGGCTGGCTCCCCAGAACTCTGATCCTGGAGCTGCTGCAGAAATAAAGACCCATTGAGAAGTCTGGCTCCAAATTAGCATTTGAATTCTCTTGTAGCCTGTTGTCAGATGGGCAGGAGGTGGGTGCTAGTTTTGGTCTCTCAGCACTGATACACAAAGGTGGCTTTAAAAGGTCCTTATTTTTCTGAGGAAAAAAAAAATGCTCCAACTATGGGCGCTTTGTGTTTTCTCTTTTTTTTCTCTTTTCCTTCTCCCTTTCCTCTCCATTTCATCCCCTTTCCCAGATCAAGCCGAGCTGTAGATAGACATGTCTGTGTATTGTTAGTCCAGTCTGACCTACTTCTATCCCTCCCCTTGGCCCCGTGTTATGGATGCTGGTGCTATGGAAACCTGGTTGACATGCCAGTGCCACAAAGCCAAGGCCACCAGCTGCACCTTCCTCTCCCAGCTCCGCAGGCCCTTCCCCTCCCAACCACAACCCCAAAGCAAGCTAGCACTGCTGCTTCCCCCGGGGAAATTCAAGGGTGTGCTCCATCCATCCCACCAAGCCGTGGTCCAAAGGGACCGGGATGCTCTTCCTTGGGCTTGGGTGCACGGGTGCATTTTTTCCCCAGTCTGCAATCCCAGGACACAGGGTTTCAGTGCTGGGAGCCACGTGTAAACCAACTGTTATCTGCACACCAGACCTGTCCATGCACGCAGCCTACACGGGCTGTCACATGACGGGTAGGAAATTACATGTGGGCACCCTTGAAGTTTTCAAGATAAAAATAAGCCTCAAACTTTTGCAACGTGGTACGAAAGCGTTATGGGAACCTGGCGAGATTCCTGCAAACACAGAGGTGGAAGCGCCTGCACCGGTGGGTGGGCTCTGCACCGGTGGGTGGGCTCTGCAGACAGAACTGAGCAGTTTCACCATCACTCCTTTGCGTGCGTGGGACCAAGTCCCATCGTGTGACGGAGGCTTGTTTACAAGTTCAGCCTCTGCACTTCTTGCGATAAAGAAGTTCTGGCTGGTTCTGCAGGTTTCCTTTGCTCTGCTGGCCTCCCGTCCGGTTGGCTGCTCTGCCTGGGAGGCTGTGGCAGTATCAGAGGGGGTTTGCTTCCAAGTATCTCACGCCAAACCTTTTCTCCTCGTTGCTGACGGTGACCTGGCAGCTGCCAGGGGAGGACGCGGGAAGGAGCTCGGGAATCCTAAGGCGCTTGCAGGGGACTCTTATGTCTGCCCTAAGCCGTCTCCAGGAGATTGCTGCGAGGCTCCAGGACTCCCTCACGACAATAACCTTAATACCAGGGCTTGGCCCAGCACAGGCGAAACTTGAAGGCGGAGAGTTCGTGCGGGAGCTGCCGCCCGGGCCGCGGCTGTGCGGACAGGCAGCCTGGGCGACCGCTGCCCTCGGCATGGCTCGGGGGCAGCCAGGGATGCCCTGGGCAGCGTCCGGGGAACAGCGAGCGACGCCTCTGGCACAGCTCCGGGCTGCCAGACGCCCCCACCCCAACATCCCAAGGTCCCCCCGAGTCCCGCTGCCATCCCCTCCGGTTCCACCGGCTGCAGCCACGTCCCACGGGCGCCCTCTCCCGAACTGCGGCGGCTGGAGCCCGGGGAGGAAGCGGGGCGGGCAGAGCTCGCTGCCGGGGCTTGCAGAGGTCGGGGAAGGACCACAGCAGCACCGAGGGACCTCACCCTCTCCCAGCGATGCAAACTGCGGCTCTGCGCTCGGCGGTACCGGTGCTGCCAGGCCGGAGCTCAAACTGGAGCTCATGGTGATGACCCCGGAGCCGCGGAACCTCGGGGTGGCACGGACACGACCCTGTCCCACCCAGCACACACCCTGACAGTTCAACACTGGCTCCTTGGCATCTCTGCAGAAGATGGCCAGTGGGTAAAGTGGTTTCGTGCATCACCAGCGGAACGTGCTGGGCGGCGACAGTGAACTGGGGACATCCTGAAAGCACCGACTGCGTCACCGAACCACGGGTCCGGGCAAAGGGATTTTCTTTGGTGACAGCTCGGAAGTAGTAGATTAATGACAGCTTCCCTGGGTGGAGTGAGGAGCCTTCCTCCTGCTACAGGCACCTTGAAACAACTCCGCTGACAGTTGTTTGGAGGGGCTGATGTTCGGGGCAGCTTTTCTGTGGCAGAACAAGTGACATCAGGCAGCTGAGGCCAGGGCCCGGCTGTGCTGCGCCAGGAGTTGTGATGGTCCTGAGCATCCAAGAGGAGAAGCCAGCCTGTCACAAGCTCCCTGCTGAATCATTAACTTTCCTCCTCTGAGTCATTCTGCAGCCCTGTCTCACACAGAGCCCAGACAAGCAGGGCTGAGGTGGGCAGTGCCTCCTGGCCAATACGGTGGGGTTAGAAAGCTGGTTGCAGGGTAGAAGATGGAGGTCGTGTCTGCAGAACCAGGGAGCACCTGCTTGGACTAACCCTAGACAGCAGGACGTTGACACAGAGCCAGGACCTGCACCAGCAGCCTGGGCTGGTCCTTCTGTATTAACCCTCTGGGAGGTGACAGGTTGTGCCGATAAAAAGGTGAGGAACAAGAATTAGCTGCAGGAGATGGTGGGACATGTTAATGGAGAGGCTAAGTGAAATCCCACCGGGGTCAGGAGGCATGTCTGTTCCTCCCTGCCCTTGCTAAGGCACAGCCAGGGTTAAACGGTGCTCAGCTTTTTCCACAGCTTTTTACCAAAGCTGATAGAAAAAAAAAAAAGTTATTTTGTTGTTGTTTGTCTTCCTGTGACACCTCCAGGTTCCAGTGAGGATGGGGCTTTGCTGCACTGAGAACTTTGCAGAAGCAAGTGCCCTAGAGTTATTTCTGCTTGGATTTAAGGCTTCCCCTGCAGCATTTGCCAACTTCAACATGTCAGCACAACTCCAAGGCAGGAGAGCTCGAAAGGAAAGTGGACTGGGGGCTTTGCTGGATAAACCAATTTAAAATGCAGGGAAGGAAATGAAACAATGTGAAAAATTAATCATTTCCCTCAAAAAAACCTGCCTTTTGTTCTTACAGTCTAGATATGCCTTTTGCTGGGAAAGGGAGCAAAGGAAGGTGGACTTTAAAATTTATTTAGATAGGCAGCATATTAATGCAGTTGTTTTCACTCTCCAGGCTTGGTGTGAAATCCCCCTGTGACATGGCACAGAGCACTGCCAGTGTTTTCTGAGCAGTGTCGCTAACATGAGCAGACCAATGGCCAAAGGCAGCAGCACTGAAACACTGGGATCCCGTAAAAATCCAGCCATTCCTGCTGGAGAGGGACCAAGCCTGGAGAAGGACCTGAGCACTGGGCAAACCACCCAGTGAGGACCACTCTTGTGTGCTGAGCGGCTCAGCCACCAATCCAGGAGCTCAGCACCTCTGAAAATCAGCATCTCCCTCCTCAGAGTTCTCTTCCCATGGGATGTAGATTTGCAGGCGGTGTTGCACTGCACAGCAGGGAAACTGAGGCAGCCACCTTGCACTCAGACACCCGTGGTTTTGCTCTATGCTAGTTGCACACCCAGAAGAAGACACCCAGCACAGCAAGCCCAATGCCTTTTTATTTGTGCACATTGTTGCTCAGCAGAATTCAGAGTTACAGACACAGTAGTGGTTATGGTTCACACAGTCTGATCTACTGTATTGCCCACAGGCTGATAACCATTACGAGGGCATTAACAGGCTTTCACACAACATGTTGGTAGCTGCTCCTGTTTATCCCTTGTCTCTTTTGTTGCGCTGCAGCCCACATCTGGTTTCAAACAAATGCCTTTCATAGGTGTGGGCCTTGGAAAACTGGCATGAACCCAGGCTTGGTGCCTGGGCTGAAGGCAGAGTGGCTGGAGGAAGGGAACACATGGCAATTCCATGGAGCAGCTCACTAGGGAGCTCAGGCTGAGATGAATTTGCTTTTATGTGTCCAGTTTTCCTAAAATTCTCCTTGTTTTGGAGCATTGTTGTTTCTGCATTGGACATGACAGAGCTGCCAGTTAATGGAGCACTCGGCACACAGAGTGGGGGGAAAACATCTCCTGGAGAGCTCAGCAGTTCGTGCTGGTGCTGGGCAGCAGGGAAGGAGGTGTTAGAAACTTGGCTAAGGGTGGATTTGTCACTGGGGACTGTAATAGGTACAGCCAGTCTGCTACCGTGATCAGGAGGGAGCAGGACTCAAAGGTGAGGACACCAATGAGGGACAGAGGAGCAGGTCATGCTGTGAGAAGCTGGAGGATGTTCAGCCCCATGTAATGAGAGAGGAAGAAATGCAAGATGCCCAGGGCTGATGCTGCAAGGAGAATCCAGAGAACTCCAGTGCTGAAGTATATTGGGGCAAGCCTGGCAGGAGAGAAGGAGCCTGCTGAGGCTGAACATCAACACTCTCACCCAGCAACGGTCCCTTCCTCCCCAGAGAAGGGGGATGCAAAGGCAGCCCTGGCTGTCCCTGTCCCCTATATGGAGTCCCTTTCCCTGCTCCCACCTTGAGGGAGAACCCACAAAGGCTCGAGGCAGCTCCAGCCTTGCCCCGTGTCTGTGTCTCTGGCCCCAGCCCTGTACCCATGCCCACAATACACCCCAGGGAGAGTTCAGCAAGGCTGAGTCATGCAGGGACCCCGAAGGAGCCAGAGGGAATCCTGAGCTTTCCCAAAGCATGGTACATACCAAAATGCAGCCCCCCCAGGGGTTCCCATGTACTCCAGGCTGGCAGAGGGCTTACCTTTCAGAGGACGATGTCCTGTACCCCATAAAGTAGCAGTAGCGGGCGTAGAGATAGAGCAGACCCAAGGCTGCAGCCAGACCTGCCATTGAGAGAGATGACAGTGACCATCTCCAAAGGCTTTTTAGAGCTACTTTGAGCCAAGCAGGTAGCCCAAAGTGAGGAATAGAGGCTTTGTGTCCTCTAGCTCTACCCTCCCATCAGAGAGAGAATTACTACCTAATTTATTGTTTGGAAGGTGAGCAGGACACGAGGACTGAGCCAGCACTCAGGGGAGCAGCTCCAGTGACAAACCAGCTAACGGGCTATTCTCACCTTGATGGAAGAAGAGTCCAGCCTGCCACAGAAGTGCCAGGAAAATGGGAAAATACTCAGAGGAGTTCACCCTGGAGGAAAAGAGGAAGGTCATAAAAAAGGGAAAGGAGGAAGATGTTCCTTTTTTGCTTCCCTTTGCAGTTTCCAGAGGCTGGAGGCTGTTGGTTTTTAGAGCTGATGTTGCTATAAAAAGCCTCCAGGCTTTCACCTTTCCCTGCAGTTCCTGTCCCACCTTTATTCACAGGAATGGAACAGTGGAAGAAACTGCATTTCCAGGGCATGAGAAGATGCCCAGGTCTGACCATGCACAGGAAGGCTCCATGAACCACCCCCACTGTCTCTCCCTGAGTGCTGCAGCTTAAACCTTGCTGTAAAAGCCCCAAAGCCAAAGGAAAGTCTGCCCCAGCAGCCTGCAGGCATGTGAAGGACCAAGTGCATCTTCAGCAGATAAGGCCAGAGCAGCTTGGGCTTTGTGCAGGAGTGTGAGGGAGCACTAAAGTGTTGGGATTGTTTGAACGCCATGCCCTGTCCCCTCAAAGACAGAGTAGTAGGACCAAGAGATGCTGGATAAGGCTGAGTCTAGTTTGCAAAGGAGCAGAGAAGGGGATGGCTGAGGGGATCCTGCTCCTGCTGCCTGGTTGCCTTTTTTTCAGTGCAGCAACAGTGGCAGCTTCTTCCCTCTCTGCTTCCTTGCCCACTGCAGCCCTAGCACAGGGTCACAGCAGAGATGCTGGATCGTGACTATCCCCATCCCAGCCTCAGCTGAGATCTCTGTGGGAGCTTGTCCTTCACAGCAAGGGGGGTTCAGAGCGGGGCTGAGGCTGCCTAAGGCTTTGACACTGCTTGGCTAAAACCAGCCTAAGACTCAGGCAACCACTGCTTTGTCTATAGCAGCTCTACACTCTGCAGCAGAGATTTTGGTGTGGTTTTTTGCAGGTTTTGGCAAGGGTAGAGTTAATTTTCTTCACAGTAGCTAGTATGGGGCTGTGTTTGGGATTCCTGCGGGAAACAGTGTTGATAACACAGGGATGTTTAAGTACTGCTGAGCAATGCTTACACAGAGTCAAGACCTTTTCCGTTCTCACCCCACCCCACCAGCATGGCCAGGAGGGTACAAGAAGCTGGGAGGGGACACAGTTGGGACAGCTGACCCCAGCTGACCAAAGGGATATCCCACATCATAGGGCATCATACTCATCATATAAAGCTGGGAGAAGGAGGAGGAAGGAGAAGGGGACACATTTGTCTTCCCAAGTCACCAATAAACATGATGGAGCTTTCCTGGGCATGGCTGGACACCTGCCTGCCCATGGGAAGTGGTGAACAAAGCCCTTGTTTTGCTTTGCTTGTGTGCACGACTTTTGTTCTATCTGTTAAACTGTCTTTATCTCAACCCACAAGTTTTCTCATGTTTACCCTTCCGATTCTCTTCCCCTTCCCACGAGAAGTGAGCAAGTGGCTGCATGGGGCTTCGTTGCGGGCTAGAGTGAAACCACAACAGGTTTCTATCTGCAATGGCTTGTGTGCTTAGGGCTTATGAGCCAACACAGCCTTGATGCTGACTCTGAAATCCATTAACTTAACCCCGAGGGAGGTGAGTAATTGCTGAATTACAGTCCTGAGATATACATGACAAAGAAGGGGAGAGACAGTGCTGTTAGACATGAGATCTGGAAAGCATCTTGTAAGAGGAGTTCCTTACTGTGCTCGGAAGATCCTCTCAAATTCAGGTGGGCCTGAGATCTTTGGAGGAGAAATACCAAACGCCCTCCTAGCATAGATGACCTGGAGGAAGAAGTAGGCTGCAGCAAAAGAGAGAAAAGTAGCAGTGGTCAGACTTGGGTCCGGGCAGGGTGGGGCCAGAAGACTGCCAGAGGTAAGGGAAAAAGTTCTGAGGTCTCCTCCTAACCTACAGCCCCTCATAGCAGGGACAGCTGGATGAAAATCTCAGATATATTTTAGACAAGGAAGAGTAATGACCCAGTGCAACAGTGAAGTGAGGAGCATGCAGTCACATCCCACTAGCAGATATCTGCTTTCTCTCTTGCATAATTAACAGATCCTTTATTATCTGCAGGAATTGTTACACCGTTCAGATACACTTTGTTACTGCTGATTTTAAGGTTTTTAAATTTTTTCCACTTCTGAATCCTGATAGCTGAGTAGGGAGAGAACTGGTACCACAGATAAGCCGCTCAGACACTGAAACTGCCATGCAATGTGGAACCACAGCTGGGAGATGTTCCGTGTGCCCCACCACAGCCTGCTCTTGCACCTTCCAGCACCTCAGTGCTTTTTGTATGCTAACGTCTACGCGAACCTCAGGAACTGCTGTAAACCCATTTTTCAAATAAAGAAATTCTACATGTTTGCAGAGAAGATCTACCAAGAAATTTCTCAACTGAGGAGGTAGGTCAGTTCAGAGGAAGGGCTTCCCAGGCATTTTTTTCTTGAATGCATTTCAGAACTCAAACAAGGTATCAGTCTGTTGTCTGAAAAGCAGGGAAGTGTCAGTGCCACAAGCAGAAATGAAATACAGTAGTGAAAGGAAATAAGTGAAGGTACAATAGCCTGACCCAGCAAGTATTTGGGCGTCCAATGGTCCCTACCTTGCTCCAGGACTCCCAGGATTGTCACGGCAGCCAGCAGATGAATCTGTTCCAGCATATTGACTCTTCCAGATCCTAGAAAGTCTGATTTCCTGATCAGAAGCTCCTCTGGCCAGGTTTAGTCCTTGCTGATGCGTCAGTCAGCACTGGTAGCTGGCAGCACAGGTCTGCTCTGATTGAATAAGAAAGATTTGTACGTGCTGCTCAAAACCAGAAGGAGTCTGGCTTGCCCATTACCATATGCACAGTGGAAATGAGAGAGGTCTAATGAAGTATTTCCGTTCCCACCCTCCCCTTTCCACGACTGAGTTCAGAGGAAGTGGGAAACTCCTATCTTCATCATGTTAGCAGAGAGAGAACATGTGAAACCAGAAGGAAACTGGGAGCTGAACAGGGGGACAAATCTCAACAGCCCAGCAATCCGGTCTCCTTGGGGCATCTGGTTTAACCACACTCCTAACAAAGGCCAGTCCCTGGTGCTGATGGTGCATGAGAAGCCGCAGTCGCCTTTGGGCTGTTCTGCACCAGTCGAGCATCAGGACAGGACAGGTTTCATGGCACCCCAGGTGACAAACCCACTGCAACAGTAAGATAGGATGTGATAAAGTGTGAAAGGCGCAGATCTATCTTGTACAGCGGTACTTTATTTGGGGATGGGTCCTGCAGAGTGACTGTCAGGCACCGAGAAGGTTTCAGAACTGGTCCTCATGCTAGAAAGACTGCGAGCTCTGCTTTTAAGGCTTCTGATCAAACCTCAGCCAAACAAACTCTCATCGTAACTACCGAAGAGAGTTCTGTGTGGGTAAAAATCTGGAGAATTCATCAGGATTTAGCAAAAGGAAAATGGTGTTTTCACAGGTCAGGAGAGACCCTCTCAGTTGATTCCTAGCAGAGCAAAGCTGGTGCAGCTGAGAGCTGGGAGCTACTGAGACCGTTGGCTTTGTTTCCTTCCTCTCCCTTCATTCGAAGAATTTTCCCTTCAGAGCAGGAACAAAGGAAAATGGGCTAAGACAAAGTGACCATTAAACATCACTACTATAGAAAATGGGATCAGATTAAAGCAGTTTACAGAAATTGCATTGTGTGCCTGGTGCCTTTGATAGACTTTCTAAGAAGCAGTAAACTGGTTCTGGGTTTCTGCCTCTCTATAAGGGATAAAGGCACCCGAAGGGCTATAACTATGTCCTAGCTTAGTATTTCCCCAAATACCAAACACAGACACCATTGTTTTTCAATCAGCAACTCTAAGATTAATTCTTTCATCTCAGAATTGATCCTTTTCCATTCCAGTGACTGTTTAGAAATACGAGGAACATTGTGTTTCGTTTTCTGCCATTTCGCTGTCAAAGGAATGAAAGAATTTCCTGAGTCAGCTGAAAAAGGACAGAGGTCTCATGGTGCTTAATGACATTTTTATTTCCCCCTGCTCCTATCCGATAACAGCCTTCTAGCAAAAAAAAATACAAAGCAAAACAACTGAACAAAAGAGGTCCTCTGTTGGATGACAGTGCAGTGTAACCTGTATCAAAAATGTCAAATACATGTAAGGAAACCTGGACCAGGAGGATCTGTCAAGGCTGCCATAGAGCACTCCTGCTCCACAGATAGTCATTAAATGCAAAATACTTGTAGTATCATCTAGCATAGTCTAAATATAATAAAAGCTATCAGAAACATGAATGAATAAGGAAGCACAGATGTCTCTCCCCTCCTCCCCTCTCCCCCATAAGCACAATTTTTCAAGCTGTCTTTACCTCCCAAAGGGTACAACATCTTTCTTGTCCCTGTTTGTCACCATCAGAACTCATCTTATTTTCCATTCCCACTTGGTGTTTGCAAGGAGCAGACACAAGTACTCTCCTCCCAGCACCAAGTACCCTTTGATGTTGGGACTGTCACCAGTGGACAGCCTCAGCTTCCTGCAGACCACGGTGGCCACCAGCATCCCTGTGTAGGGAATGTCATGGCAGACCCAGGCCCTCTCACCACCCCAGCCTCCACCACCTTCCTGCTGTTTGCATCTGACCTGCCAACTACACAGCCACATGGTGACTCAGATCAGGCTGCTGATCAGCCAGAAATCTCTTTGGGCTGCAAGCAAAGGGAGATTTGCCCAGTGAGCCCAGCTGGCCGCACAGCCACCGCGTCCCTGGGCTCCATGGGAGGAGAGGGGCAGCCGGGGTGGGGAGAAGGGGACGAGGCATCACCGCTGTCATCACCCGCTTGCAATGGCACTGAAATAAGCACGTTGCAAAACCTCATCTTCTGAGGCTGATTTCCTCCTAAGCAAACACAAGTTCTGCAGTCCCCGGCTCACCTCAGGATGGGCAGGAGCTACTGCAATGTTGTCCCCCTCTCCCACTCCTCATCTCCAGGTCACACGGTGTGAATGTGGCCCCTGCACCACAGGGTGGCTGGACCTGGC
This sequence comes from Brachypteracias leptosomus, assembly GCA_013401335.1. NCBI lineage: Eukaryota > Metazoa > Chordata > Aves > Coraciiformes > Brachypteraciidae > Brachypteracias > Brachypteracias leptosomus. The sequence goes on along the minus strand of VYZX01021002.1, from coordinate 15,985 downwards.
ACATCCAAACTCCTCGCACCTCCCCCTGAGTCATCGCTAGAGGGATTTCTCTGTGCCCACGGTTGCTTCTGCCACCTCTTCCTGCAGCCATTAATCCTTTCTGCCTCCCAATCGCCACTGTAGGGCTGCACTGTGAGTTGGATTGAGATACCAATGGGGGTTAAAAATATTCTTGGGAAGATAAAGAAGCAACACAAAAGGTTTGGAGGAGTTTTAAGCAGCCGCAGCTTTTGCAGTATCTATTATTCCCAAGGAGCAGGGGGGCAAGGAGAAGCCAGCAGCACCAAGTCCAGCAATATTACAGGCAATAACATCCCCTTAGAAACATATTTCATGAGACTACAATGGACCAAGAGCTTTCTGCTAGCAGAAGAGGGAATATTTTGCAGCCGAGCAACTTACCCTTCATCCATGAAGCATGGAGGAGCCCCGTCTTTCTAATCATATAGCAAAAATATAGAAGAATTTTCTAATCTAGTTGATGCTTGTGTTTCCTTTCCCTTTAAATTCTTTTACAGCCACCAAGTACATCCAAACCCGTGACCATGGAATTGCTTGTGAGAACAGTTAATGCCTTTCTAACAGACACATGGGAAAAAAGAGGGGTTTTCGTTCAAAAGAATTAAAAGCCACATGGAGAAAAAAAAAGAGTTTTTCTAGTTCAAGAGAACAAAAGAGAGCTCAGCTCTGAGAACCTCAGTCTGTTCAACTAACAGCTCCCTTAGGCTGGGCTGGTGGGGCTGATGACACACCTTCCTGACGTCCCATGCCTGTGGGGACTTGTGTATAACTCAGACCAATGTGTGTTCAGATTTTCCGGGAATTCTTGGATTTTGTATTTGTAAGAGGGAGGGTGGGCTAAAAGCACGGCAAGAATATGCCAATTCACAAATTCTTCATTTCTTATAAAGACACAGTTACCACATGTGTCCTTTCCCTGGGAGAGAGGACAGCTGCAGGCAATTTCTGCTTTGTGGTTCCCACCAGTGCTCCAAGCCAGGCACAAGCTGGTTTAGATTTCCCAAGGAATTTGAAACGTGTCCTTGGGTTCTCTTTTTGCCATAACCTTAACAACTTTGCATGACAATAATTGTCATGTCTTTCTGAAGTGTGAATCTGTACAGAGGCTCCTTCTCTCAGAAAGTAAAGTAACAGGTGGTTGCCAGCAACATCCAGGCTGGCGTTATTTGAAGCATCCCTCCGAGTACAAACTCAGCATGTGCTGGAGGTGTGGGTTAGCCTGTTCATCTAGATGGACTTCAGACAGAGATTCCTGAGATTTCTGTACCTGGGGCATGTTAAAGAGGTCATGTAAATGTTCTCAAATCATAGAATCACAGAATGGTTTGGGTTGGAAGGGACCTTAAAGATCATCTCATTCCAACACCTCTGCCGTGGGCACCTCCCACCTCCCACTAGACCAGGTTGCTCAAAGCCCCATCCAGCCTGGCCTTGAACATCTCCAGGGATGGGGCATCTACAACTTCCCTGGGCAACCTGTGCCAGTGTCTCACCACCCTCATAGTAAAGAACTTCTTCCTTCCATTTAATTGAAATATACCCTCTTTCAGTTTGAAACCATTACCTCCAGTCCTATCACTACAATGACAGAGGACACATCAGTATAAGAGCAATGCCAAAATTTTCCCTTTAAGCTATCATCAAAAGACACTGATACATGCAAATGAATAATGCCCTTTCTTTTATGGTCAGCATCTGTTAAAAATATTTAACCAGGCAAATTAATTCCCCCTCTTGTCCTGCTTTGTCTTCTGTTATTGCCACATGAGGAAACTCCATGTGTTTCGCCAATTTCCCTGCTCCCTTTTCAGCAGAATGTCAGAAATAGCAAATAAACAGAAAAGAGCAATGCCAGAGAGGCAACTGCACTGCTGGCTGTCTCAGAGGGCAATAAATCTCTGGAGTGATAAGTGCACAAGGCAGGGAGGGGAAGGATTTCCCTTTGCAGAGGGACAAACAAGCCTTTCAAACATCTTTGGCAGTTCTTACGTTAGCACACACTTATTATCCTATAATGATGTGGGGGGAGAAATTACAAGGCTGCAAGGCACATCAAAATACATCAAAGGCTGAAGAGTGGTCATGGAGTGCAAATTCCCTTTCCCTAAATTACAGGGGTGAAGAAATAGAGCTATTTAGCTTTTTTCTCTTGGTTGGACCAGACAGCCAGATTCCAGCCAGCCGTACCCAGTTATGGGTGGGATAGAGCTGGGCAGGGAATCAGAGAGGGGCTGAGTGAGGGCAGCACTAAGGAGACATTCTCTAGAGGAGAGATTGGCATTGCTGGTGGGTGTCCCGAGCAGAAGAGACCCTTGGCTTGCCAGGCACGGGGAAAGAGTGGGTTGAATTTGCCTGAACTGAGGAGGTGTTGCTGTGTAGGGTTGCATCTGCAGGGATGGGGCAGTCAGGAGGGCAGAGGTCCCTCTGCTGTTATGGTGACTTTTCGCACCAAAGTCCTCTCCCACAAGGGGTTAGAGGAAAGATGGAGTTTTGAGGAGACAAGAGACATGGTATGAAGGAGATCTGCAGGAGGCAGAGTAGGATGTGGATGGAGATGCAGGTTGGGCTGCCTGCACTTGATGCCAACTCTGTAAGTGGGGAGCACACCACTGAGAAGATGTGTGAGCTGCAAAGAACCTCTGTGGGAGCTCCCTGGTTTGGTCAGGAGCTGCATTCAAGCTCAAGCTCTCACACTTGGTTTTTGCCATGGTCACTTGTATCCGGTCATTTGCCTCAACCCTGAGCTTGGCTTCCTTGTATGTTACTCATTGCAGTGGGATGGCACGGCCAACTCTGGCCTGTGTCTGTTTCAATTGTCTTCACCAGAGCTGCTCCACAACCCTTGCTTGGCACTGCAGGACTGTGCCTGGTCACCTGCCCCTTGTCACCTCATCCATCACCCTGGGCCATGGCTGAGCCAGATGAACATGGATGGTGAGACCACAGAGCCTCCAGCCATTGGCATGGGACAGGGAACAAGGCCGGTGGAAGAGCTCATGCAAGGGCAGAAGGTGCTGGTGACAGCACAGGCAGATGCGTTCAGAGACAGACAGATGTTTCTGTGAAGCTCTCTGACATGAGCAGTGTTGAAAAGCTTTGGAATACTTCTTTGGAAGGAATCAAAGACAGATGCTGCAGATGACAGCGTGCCATCGTTTGGATTTTCTTTGGATTCTTTTGCTCTTATGTCCCCAAAAGATGCCCTGAGTGATGTGTCTGAGGGGACGGGGCAGTTGGGCAGGGAACAGAGCCCGGGTATGGGGTGGGATCTGCCAGCGAGGGGCACACACAATGGGCTGCAGCTGTGAGTGCAGCATTAGCAGTGTGGGGAGCCTGCCCGGGACATGTAAACATCTGAGCCCAGAGGAACAGAATGGGCTCTGTCCTTTCTCCCATCTCCAAAGGAGAAGTTAAACAGAGATGATCTCCATGACTCCTGCTGGCACAGGAGCAGGGAGCCAGCAGCAGCCACAGGTCACGTGGGCAGACACAAGTCCAGGAGTGGATGTGTTTCTGGTTATCGCCTGTTACTTCTTGTAAACTTCGTGTTCTGGGGCCTGGCTGACCTGGGTGTACTCAACAGTGATGGTAGCCATGGGGAGAGCAGGGCTGGGGATGGTCTCTGGGGAGAGGTGCATGACTCCACCAGCCTCACATGGAGACCAGACATCATATGAATGCTGACTCAGATCTTCTGCCCACCAGCAAGGGCAGATAACTCCTACTCCCAGCATCTCAAGTTGGGGAATATCATTTAAGGTACCAGAAGTGGAGGATCCTTCTGAGCCTTTCCCTTTCTGTTCCACCCCTGGCTTGCAAAGCTGGGCTAGAGCAACGCTGGAAGTGACACTGGGACCAGCACTCATCCTGGCATGGGTCTTCCTTCCAGCACCTTCTGAGCAACTTCAGCCTCTCTAACTAGAGGGGTGCTGGCCCACAGAGGCAGGCAGGTAGGGGCTATGTCATGGGAAGCCAGGACAGACAGACAGATAGACAGAGTCTCTAAGTTAGAAAATCTTGCTCTTCCCAGAGGTCTTTAAAAAGCAGCTGATGGGGCCATCAAGACCACAGAGCTTTTGCAAAAGGTGAGAAACTGCCTTTCAACAGTCACAAAGCGGTGACCAGTCCCACACTGGGACAAAGAAATTGCTTTAAAACCAGCTGGGTTTATTTTTAGGATGTAAAATGGTTGCATGATGCAATTGTGTAAAGGAATAGAACGACCAGAAACAGTGCTAAATACCAAACTTGCCTGCACACCCTTGCCTTTAACCACTGGGAGGCTGAAATGGCAATTGAAGTGATGTTATTTGGCAGACTACCTGACTCCTGAAACCTGGAGGTGGGATGGATGGTGTCTGTAACTGCTCTGACAAGAAGAGGATCCATGGAGTGACTCTGGGCAGTTGATCTGTATACCAGTACCCTGGAACTCTGCTGGGGAAAAATCAGAGAGAACCTGCCCTAATTTGAGGATTTCTTGTAGCCCTTCCACAAGAAGTATTTCCCCACTTTTAGTTCCCCGACATAATTTCACTTCCCTCTTCCATCGAGGTTCACTCAATGTTTGTTTTAGGAAAAATTGCCTTTCCTAGTGATATGAATCCCTCACAAGCCATCAAGCTTTCAATACATTGTCTGCAAACCACCTAGACACACTCTGAGTTGTGCCTGTGACAGCAATAAGCAAGATGGACAGTGCTGGGGGGTGGATCCCACTGCCTGTTGCACCACGCTTAGGGAAACCCATTTTCCAGGATCCTTCTATCAGCACTGGGATGCTGCTGTCTGCAGGACAGCTCTCACCCCCCATCTCTGCATGGTCAGAGCAGGCTTCTATCCAGGGTCTGGTGTGGAAGAGCAGAGTTGAACACAGCACACAAGAGTCTTTGGTATTTGAAAGCTGTGACATTAGTGCTGGTCACCACAGTTTTACATCACAATTTAGTCCTTTTGTTTAGCACCTGCAGAGATCCCACACGGATGCTCTGCCCTGCACACTTTCAGAAATGACATGTAACAGCTTGTGCACTTTATTCACTGTCTTGCTCTTCTCCTCCTGAATACCCCTCTTAAATTTTTGGCCGTTGCTATAGCTCTGCAAATACCAAAGAATAATTTTGCCTCGCCTTTGGAGTGGACAAAAGAGCTCTGGTATCTGTGTGATAACTAAGCTTTTGGCAGCAGGAATGACAGCACTAGAAATTAAAAATAAAAGCAGATTATAGAAGAAAGGGAGCTCAGTCTCAGATTCCTGCAGTTGCTCAAGAGGAATACTGGTGTCTCATAATCTATTTAGAAGATATTTCACTAAGCCACGTGCCACAGAAAGAGAATTAGCAACAACCCATGTGGCTACTCATCATTTACTGATATAATCCAACACTATAGGGATGTTGCCTGGGCCAAGGCAGCCAAATAGGATTTTAATTCATTGACATCACCAAATTGCTTGCTGTTTATAGCTGCCTATCTGCCAGACTTCCTAGTGCAGGCAAGAATGGAAGTGATCGTTATGAAGGAACCAGAGAGCTGCTGGGACTGGCTACAGCCAACCAAGCAAGCAAAGTCCCTTCTGAGCTGGTCACCTGTAGCAGAGAAGATGGGTGAGAACTGGGGCTTCAGCTTGAACCTCCATTTGGAGAAGCATTATCTGGAGGACAATGTGGAAGCTCACCTACAAGGGCATTTATTGTACGTTAATTTTAAGGATCCTTCTCACCTTTCCTATAAAAAATGCCAACAGGCTGTGCTGCAAGGAAAAATATTGTATTTTATCTGATAAACAGCAGGGTGGCTGTCAAGCAGACAATAAGGTCCTTACAGAGGTGCCTTTATTTCAAGCTTCTGTGGGAGGTTTTATTAGGACAGTACTTGTTTCTATAATATTTAACTTCTGTCAAAGAAAGATGTGGCTTTGGTACAGGACTTATCAAGGACCAGTGTTTATGTTATTACTAAAGCAAACAGAGAAACCTCCACCCATAATTTCCAGAGTTTCAATATTTACAATAGATTAGCAGTCAGCTATTATCTGCACAACACTGTTTTTTACTCCAGTGAAAACGAGTTCAAATTCCTCCCAAAGTCTTCTGATGATCAGCCCCTTTGGTATTTAACATTTCTTGTACCAATGATCTTCTTCACCCTAAATACAGGGTTTCTTAACCAGACATAGACATACAGATTTTTAAATTATGTATGTTTTTATCACACATAGATTTTTATTATATATACAGATACAGATTATATATATATATGTGTGTGTGTATGTGTATTAAAAAAAATCTATGAAGAGCTGTAAAGCAGACCCTGCCTTAGTAAAAAAAATTAGTAAACATTTAGAAACAGGTTTCATGTTAAATTTAACTTGGGGATTTTTCTCAGATCTACATCTTTATGTTCATGAAGGGAGGAGGATCTCTTTGATTCTTTTTGCTGCCTTGTAAAAAGGTATCAGCAAACAGGCTCTAACAAAAGTCTCTGTAGGATCACAGAAAGGCTGCAGATCAGGCTACTTGTGTCTCAGATAGGGGTGGTCCTGTGGGAGCAAAAGGAAAGACCCTTGTCACTGAGTAGATGGACAGATTAAAAATGTACCTGTTCAAAGGATAAATCTTAGATTAAATATCCAGTATAACAAAGGAAGATAATTATATGCCTTTATAAATTAAGTCAGCAACCGATTCCAGTTCCACATACAGACTCTTAGAAAAAAAGAGCATCTAATGGGGGAAATGTTTAGAATAAATGGAAGGAATGAACCAGGAATGTAAAATCAAACTAGTGAGCTTGTCTGGTATGTACAGGATAGTTATAATCCACAGTTTCCACAAAGGCAAATGAGGGGGCAGCTCGGCTACAAGCCTCTTCATCTCGGCAGGGTTAGCACACTCTGAAAGAATTCAAGCTCTTACCTAGCCCAGTTTCTTGATGGAAAACTAAAGCACCATATTTTTGACTCTGGAATTTGTGTTTGAGAACAGCAACATTCCCCCAGGCACAGCTGATATTTTTATTAGCCTCAAGCAGATCTATCTCTTCATTCCTCCTCATTCTCTCGAGTTTCCATTGAGCTTGGTAGCAGCTTGCCTTTATAATCTGATCTATTTCCCTCAGTTATACCCCATGATTAATTCAAGTCTTGAGTGATAAGATCTGGCTCTAAACTATTTGACTTGACAATGAGAGCAGAGGGGGTCACGTTTCACTTGTGTGACCTTAACCATTCCTTTCACCCTTGTGCCAAGCAGACATTTTCTGTCACTGACTCCAGCCTTGCATTTCCTATCAGGCCATATATCAAAGGAAGCCTCACATCTCCCAACTTCTGTTTGATTTTTTAATAGCCAGCCAGTTCTGAGGTAAATCTCCACCTCCACATTCCCTTGGGTTTCTACATCAGAAAGCTTCAGCATCCTCTAACCCTGCAGGGAATAGTTCACTGCTTGTAGCACGCAGCCACGGTGCTGCTCTCCAGCCCATGACTCACCATTTTCCCTGGAAACATTAAAACAGCTATGTTTAGGGGGGTTTAACAATTCCTTGCTTTTCACCTGGCTTCACTGAAAACTGGGGTGAATCTAAGCTCAGGACAATAAAGAACAGCAAGAACATCACACCCTTGGGGCCATGCTGATGATTCTCTTTACTCCAAACCAGAAGAAAACAGAGTGGATTCCAGATTCTCACATCTCCTTTGGTTGACATGCTCTTGCCTAGATCTGCTTTAAAAAATGGTTGTTTCGTTTCTGAAACAACACTAAGCATAATTTCCTTTCATTCCCCCATAATTAAATAGCAATGGCAGCAACAGGTTTCCCAGAGAGGTGGTCAATGCCCCATCCCTGGGAACATTCCAGGTCAGGTTGGACAGGGGGGGGCTCTAAGCAACTTGATCTGGTTGCAGATGTCCCTGCTCACTGCAGGGGGGGTTGGACGAGATGACTTTTAAAGGTCCTTTCCCACCCAAACCATTCTATGGTTCATGAAGAACCAAGCTCCATAGGTAAGCCTAGAGGGCAGGTTCTATTATTCCCTTGGTCCGAGTTAGGATGGTCAGAAATGTTTGGTGTTAATACAAGGAGAAACACAGTCATCAGATCTCTTGTCTCCACCTTGTCATGCACAAGCAGCTCTAAAGCAGAGCCCCTCTGGCTGATGCTGGGGAGGGCTGCAGATCTCTCATGGGCACTTGCTGGTGATGTGAACAGCCTTGGCTGCCCATCCAAAGGGTTTTCAGATGTCTACAAAGACAATATGGACACCACAGGCTGTGTTTCAGGTTCACTCTATGCTTGATGGAGCTCTTGGGAGCAGTTGGCTTAGGCAGAATATAAACATAAATATTCTCATGAAAGAAACCTCCAGTACCTGTCCATAGCACACACCTTTTGCCCATTACCAGATGCTTTCAGACAAAAATTCAGACTGACAAGAACAAGTGAATGGAAGGAAATTTTCCTCTGTAACCATCCAAAGGAAGGAGGGAATGTGTACAGCACTGTAACATTACCCTGGTTCTGTCAGCCACAGCAATGCAAGGATGTCGGGTAGTGGTAGGGCTGGGGGGAACGGGTCAAAACTAGAGGTGGGGAGATTCAGATTAGACGTTAGGAAGAAGTTCTTCCCCATGAGGGTGGGGAGACACTGGAGCGGGTTACCCAGAGAGGTGGTGGAAGCCCCATCCCTGGAAATTTTTAAGGCCGGGCTGGATGGGGCTCTGAGTAACCTGATCTAGTGGGAGGTGTCCCTGCCTATGGCAGGGGGGGTGGAACAAGGTGATCTTTAAGGTCCCTTCCAACCCTGACAATTCTATGATTCTAAAATGCAGCGTATTCCCACAGAAACCTCTGGCAGACCAGGTTAGACCTGCTGAGGTGGCCTTCACTGCACACAACGGGCTAGCCATGGTCCTCCTCTTCATCCTGCTGCCACATCTGTGCCGAATTTATTGCCGTCCCTGGTTACAGCACAGCTTGGCAGCTGGTTGCTCCAGCAGTGACAAAGTCCTCAGCACACCCTTTGTTCCTGCTGGACTTCAGAGGCCAGGCAGACATGGGGCCACCTCGGAAGCCAGCAGCTAATCCTTTCCTAGGAGATGACTGTCACAAACACAAGCAGCAGCAAATCCTATAAACCATCACTCCTGGCTGCTTTGCTCCTGGCAACCGGGGATGGAAATCTGTTCACCATCCCTGACCAGCTAACACTGGGCAGCTGGAGCAAGAGGGAGCCTCGGAGGAGCCTGCACTGTCTGGAGATGTTTGCAAAAGGCTGCCAGGAGCTGAGAGCCCCTGTGAGGCAGAGAAACATTGGAGACACATCTCATCCCTGGAGGCACAGTCGGACCCTTGGAAACACAGGGTTTGCTTATTCCCCACCTTCCTTTTGGGCACAGAATGGAGCCTTTCTCTGCAGAAACGAGGAGGAACTTCTGAGAGACCTTGCAGGGAGGAGAGGACCAGGAAGGGTGCTAGAGGGCCCCAAACCATATGCTCAGCACAAGTGTTTGGACCTGGACTGGGAGGAGAAGCCCGGGCTGGGAAGGAGATTTTAATGCATTTTTGCCACCAGAAGGCAGTGGGGAGCTGCAGATGTGAGCAGTGGGTGTTCAGAAGGACCTTCCCCTGGGAGGAGCAGCAGAAGGAGCCTCTGCTATGCCTGGTTAGAGTCCTCTAGTTCAGCCCCTTTGCTGTCCTTACGAAACCTCAGGAGACTGCAGCTTACAAAGAGAGCTCTTTATCATTTTCCATGGAAAATAAATGTGCATCAGCCTTTTTTCTGGGTAATAACTATGTGAGACAGGAAAATAAACCCATCAGAAAGGGAAGGTGGGGATGGTCTCCAGGGGCTGGGATGCAGAAGCAGCCATGGGGCAGCAAACACATCAGCAGCGCTTTAGCTGGGAGCAGGGCAGCCCCTCTGGTGCAACAAGTGGTGTTCTGCCTGGAAAGGGAGGGATCCAGCCTGGGATGAACGTGCAGGAGATCATCTGGCTGCTCCTTGGGGCAGAACACCTCTGTGGCTATGCAGACCACCTTCCCACCAGGCATGGTTAGGTCAGGGAACATCGCAAATCATGGAAGGAAACATATGTCCCACCTCAGCCATCCTGACTGACAGAGGAGTATTTCAGCACAAACCTACCTTCATTAGCAATTAGAGATTCAATTTCACAATGGTTCAAGCACGCCCTCATCTGTGCTCCTCCTAAAAAGGCCAATCCTGCTAATCCAGCTGAGATCAAACCACGTGTTTTTTAGCTGCTTTGCTTTCAGGCAGGACAGGTGCCTGACTCCAGCCATGGTGCAGCCACACGAGCATGAAGGAGGAAGCCACATGGAGGGTGACACGCTGGTGATATAAAGAGAAACAGGCTCAGTGTGAAACCACATGTGACATTTAAGTGAAAACTGTACAAAGTGTAAAAAAATAAGGCTCAAAAGCCAGTGTGCAGAGTACCAACCACATCTGGGTTTCTGCCTTCCTTGAAAGAAGAGAGTGATAAGAGTTTCTTGGACACAGACAAAGACCCACCAAAATGACTGAAATATTTGTCTCCTAGGATCCAGCCTCTTCAGCTCCAGGAGCTGATGATTGCAAGCAGGAGAGTGGCGCGTCCAGAGAGGTCACCAAGTTAAGTGCTGCTAATTCCCTGTTTATTGACTTCAGCAAGTTGAGATTAGGATGGCCTTGTGCTGTTTACACAGCATCATGTCAGAAATGCAGCTGCTCCACCATGATTTTTGCCTATTTTTTAAGATGAGGACATGGTGGGGGAAGCAGGAAGCTGCTGTGGGGGAGCATGGTGCTGAAACCAGCTCAGTTACCTCAGGTTGCATTTGGCCCTGGCTTCTTGTGCAGGGCTGGAGACATTCATGTCCCTTGAAGCCAAGGGGTGAGTGGGGTGCACGTGGGGGGCTCTTGGGCAATCCTGGCCACGGGACCTTACCATGACCTGAAGCAATCACATGTTAGCATGGAAGAAGTGGTTTCCTGCCTGCCTTCCTTCATAGAGGACATTGTCCTGCCCCTTTCCTCTAAAGAAACCTATTTACCTCTTTCCTTTCTCCTGTGATACTCTACATTTTAATGGAATTCCAATTGCCATTAATTGCACCCCATCAGTCTACCAAAATTAAGACATTTGGAAACCTGACTGTTGAGAATTGAAAATGTTTTTTGTTCTCCAAAACAAACACACAAAAGCTTCCTTGGTGAAACAACTGCTTGCAAACAAAAAAGGGAACAGCCTGAGCCAGTCGGGCCCCCGGTGACCACATGCAAGGCGGTACCGACGGGCAGCAGGGGCTGTGCTGCTGTCCAGACACTGGTGGTGGAGGAGTCAGCAAAGAGCCACGAGCAGCTGGGGAGAGCAGCTATTGTCAGTCACCATCGGCCTCGCCCGACCTGGATGGGTGAGCTAAAGTGGAAAGACTTTCTGTTTCAGCACAGCGTCCTCTCTTCTGGCCTTGTGGTTAATAAGATCACAGCCCCTCTCTGTGCCCTGGCTCCCGGTGAGTTATGTGGAACCAGTGTTTTGTCTTCTGCAGAAAGTTTTGGGTGTTGCTGATGCACTCAGGACACTAAGGCGGTGGTAGCCTGTGGCTACTGCTGGCAGGGTTTCCATGTTTGAAGGGTAATCTGCATTTCCCTAGGGAGAGGAGAACAAGACAACCCTCAAGGCACCAGAAGGCATCTGACACCCAACTCCTGTTGTGTGCATTGCAGCCGTGCTCTGATAAAAATGCTCCAAGTGTGAGACCCTTGGGGAGGACACAGTTCTGGGAGTAGTTGGAAACCACACTCAGGCAAACCTACACCTGGTCTGTGAAAAAACTGGTGGAAAGAGGCACAGTGGGAACCAAACGGGGCCTGGAAAACTAGTGCAAGGTCTAAGGGGGCCACAAACTGAAGTGCTGGGGCCTGAACTATAGGCCCTGAACCAAAGTTGACCCATAGATGAACCTTACAAACAAACAATATATCTAATATGCATAGTGTTAATTACATGCAATATATTATCCGTCTATATTTTGCCATTTTAGTACGAATGTATTTAGATGCCCATTTATAAAGCTTTGCTGTGATGCTTGTTTTGTGGCAGTAACCAGCAGAGGAATTTTTCCCATCTAGAGGTGTGCTGTGCAAAGCCATGGAACCTGGCACTGGCCTTGCTGAGATTTGTGATTAAACCCAAAACAGATAGGGATACTCCTTTGGGGTCACTGTNCCAGGCCCTGGAGAGGCTTTGGGCAGAAGGTAGACAAACACCAGATGGTCCTGCATTTGAAGTTTTGAAGGTCATTTATTCGACTAAGGTTGTTTATTCAAGTGTATAAAAACTGGACCCTTTCGCAGCGACGATGGATGCCTCACCTGTGAGTGGATGCTCTGCGTAGGGCTTCCCTATTGCCAGGAAAAGTTCTCCAAATCCTTGCTGCAACTGGGGCTCTCCAGCAACTATGGGTCTGGATGATGGTGATGTATTAATAGGGCAATTGGTGATGTATAATCTTAATCACTATAGTTACTTCTATGTAGTAATGATTAGGTGCATTACCCTGCTTATTTCTGCTGCTTAAAACTTAAGAACAATAAGTTTATCTTTTTGTGACTAACCATATTGTTTTATTTCTGTATCATCTCCAAGTGGACAGTAAAATAAGCCTGAGCCATTTGTTGGTGTCTGTGTTCTTTCTGTTGGCCCTGTCAATTGGCAAAACAAGAGCCCACAGAAACCGTCAGGATTTCCCTAGCTTGTGTCCAGACTAAACTTGCACCTATTGTCCTGGGTAACTCTGACTTTCTGGGTCCCAGAAGTTCTCTGTAATGTTCCTGTTCCCAGGGGCACTTCCCAGCTTGTGTGAATGGTATCAGGTGGATGGGTTATCTTCTTCCACCACAGTGCTGTGTCTTCCTCTCTTCTCCCATCCATCTGCTAGTACTCTGCTTCTGGTTCTCTGTTGCTTTTTCCTTTTTCTGTTTATCTGCCTTCTCTTATTACAATTAATTTAGAACACTTCTTACATTCACCTTTACTAGGTTTGAAAATGGCAGGACTTTATTATTTCCTTTGGAGACTTAACACCCCCCATGTCGATAATGTCAATGTGTCTTCTCCCATCCTTTTTCTCAGGCGTGCTTTCCAGAGATGTCATTGTTAAGAAATGTTTTCCATGTGAGGCATAGGGGGCACATGGATGTTGCCCTTACAGAGATGTGAGCTTGTCTTCCCTCCTGCAGTTCAAAGTTTGAAAGAGCAAATGTCAGTGTTCTCCTGCTGATCATCTGCCTTGGCTGCCTGTGTTCTGTCAGGGTGGTGTCACTTGTGTCCAGCAACTCTGACCTGCTTGATTTTCCACTCACTTCTTGCCAGATTTCCAGAAGAGAATGAGTCTGAAAAGATCTACTGCTAATGCTTGAAATGCAAGGAGAGCGCTAGCAATGTGGCAATGCCCTGCAGGGATTAGGGAGGGAGGAATTCTTCAGAGATCGAGGTTAGAGGGAATTAAGAAAGTACTGGCTGAAAACACGGGAGGTTTCTCTGTCTGGTAACAATCAGGGAGAGAAAAGTTCCCCAAAATACAAATATTCAAAGCTGTGGTTCACTCCTAAATTGAGGATGGCCTCTCACCTCTGAGTTGTTCGTGTTCAGGCTCTGACAGCCTTGCCACACTGCCCGTTTGTCTTTCCAGACTTTACTGCCCTGAGAACAACACGCTCCCCGAGTGTTTATCAGTGGAACGTGGCAAATCTCCTGTGGCAAAGCCTGCACACACCTAAATGGTTTTCCCTGACAATGTCATGTTTGCTGTGTGGTATCTGCCATCCCTCTTCCTTTCATCGCCCCTGCCCTGGCACTCTGTAGTCTGGGCTAAAAATATCACCTGCTTGGCTGCCAAGGCAGTTAAATCTCTGTGCATGTTTCTTCTGTTCTTTTTATGCCTTTTTTTTTTCCCTTTCTGGATTATCTCCCTCGTGTTGATTTTGTAGTCCTTTTATCTAAGTTCAAACATCTCCAAAATCACAGCATAGGATATGCTTTTAGCAGCTTCTATTTCTTTTTATTTTCTTTTAACTTTTGCTTCCCCTGGGTGACAAAGCAGCGCAGGCAGGAGAGGGTTCAAGGCTGCCTGCCTGTGCCATGATTCAGCAGGTTGTAAAAGGAAGGAATGTCTTCTTATTTGGGAAAGGGTGGGAGAGAAAGGAGAAGAATGTGTGACAGGCAAGTGTGTGTGTGACTTCCCGGTGCCTGTGCGATTGCAGCAGTCGTGTTGTACTGTCCTGCGAGTTACACTGGAGTTAACAACCTGCTTCAAAAGAGAGGCTTGAAAGATATTTGGTGGAAAAATGAACTTTGCCCAGATTGAGGAGGGAGCCTGCTAACTTATGCTGCTTTGTTACCCTTTAATGTATTCCCATGGGGTGTTTTTAGCCTCTTATTTAAAGCAGTTGGTATCTCCTGTGCTGCCTGTCCTTTGTGGTGGCTTCCCTGCCTGTCTGTCCACATCTTCTGTTCAGTCTCTGGGTGTAGCTCAGTCAACAGGGAGGTTTGGGAGCCAGCCTGGTGGCTTTCTGGAAAAATGTGAGCGTTTGATTCCAAACTTCAGTGTAAACAGGGATTTGCTGATTGCATTTATGCTGAGCCTTATTTCTGATCGCCGGGGCCCTGCTTGCATTGTCCTAACGCGGTGGAATTTTCTCTGTGGGGAGACTTATGTTGCTGACTCATTGCATCAACTCAAAACACATTTATGTTTACAAATCCCCTCTTCTTTCTTGCCTCTCCCCCAAGCAACACTGAATTTGGTATTCCTACAGAATACCTCCTATCTGCTGGAACAGGCTGCAGCCCACAGACCACACAGGAGCTGGCTTTAAACTGGGCAGCTCAGATAGAGCTTTCCATAGAGCTGATCTCAGCTGGAGCAGCTCAGATACAACTTAAAGCTGCTATTACTGATAGGGTAAGAGGGGTCAGCTCTTCTCATCGCGGGGCCTTGTTCCTTGCCATCCCTCTCTGCTGCACGTACGCAGGAGACGGGGGCTCCTGAAGTTTAATCTTGCTCTGGCAGCTCCTCGTGAGACCCCACACAAACCAGTTACCTCCTTCAGCCTCTCCTGTCAGTACAGCAGGGGCAGCTATTGCTGCATTCCCTGTGCTTCTGCACTGCTTGGATGTATTTAGAGTATTTCACCTTTACAGAAATACAGTTAATTTTGGAAGTGGAGCACGGCTGAGGGCTTCTGATATTACACAAGGTCTTTAAACAAGCAGCTTCCGGGGCAGCACTGCATGACTTCAACGCAGTGGAGCGTGGGGCACTTTTTATGGTTTTCTTAAACCCACAGCTTGCAAAATGCTAGATATGCAGAATTTTCTGAATAGGCAGGAAAACTTGAAAACCCTTGAAAAGGAGCTAAGGAATGAGAAGATGGACACAAAAATGAGTTTGCTCTTTTAATATCATGGTGCTGGAGCACTGGGGGCAGGCAGTGCCCCCCCGGACACATCTCCCAGGGCTCCTCCGCTGCGTGGGGGGAAGCGAGCCCGGCCGCCGGGCTTTGGCCTCAGGGGCCTGCGGCAGCAGCGGAACGAGGGCCCGGCTCAGCCCGGCCGTGAGGCGGCGGGGAAGGGGGTGGGAGATTGTCCGTGCGGCGGCGGGAGGTGTTCGTGAGCCTGCGGGGGCCGCGGGCGCTGCCTCAGCCCCTCCCGCCGGGCGCCCCGCAGCCGCCCCGCCCCGCCTCAGCCACCGCAGCACCCCGGGACGGGGACCCGCTGAGTCCCCGCCCCATATTTCAACAGCCTCCCCTCCGGCAGCCAATCACCCAGCACTTCCTGCAACGCCTCCAGCCAATAAGAACGCTCCACGAAGGGAAGCGCTGTTGGGGCGTGTTTTGAAGCGGGATTGCCGCTGAGCGGCAGCGGGAACAGCCAATCAAAGCGCCGGACCTGCGG
>VYZX01021001.1:0-17368 GCA_013401335.1 Brachypteracias leptosomus | reverse complement strand
TGTAGATGTACTTGGACCATGTGTGAGAGTGTCTTGATTTCGTGAAGTAGCTGAGTGCCTGGATTTTGAATTTGCTGAAGTTGTATTCTATTAATATCTCTAATATGTTTCCTTTCTGTGAACAATATATCTCATATCTCATCTTTTGTGACTAGCTCACATATGTTATACATGATTCCAGAAAGTGTAACAGTTTTTATAACAGTTCTGTATGTGAACAAATGTCAGATTATTTCTTTTTATCATATTTGTTTCAATAGCTAAGAAATCTTTCCAACTTGGATCTACGTCATATCACAGAATTGGACAATGAAACCGTGATGGAAATAGTAAAGAGATGCAAAAACCTTAATTCCCTCAATCTATGTCTGAACTGGATCATTAATGACAGGTAACTTCATTATAGCATCTAAAACCAGTATAAAGCAAATTTAACTAGTTGTATTAGTTGAGAATAATTTCTGACGGCTCAGGTGTTGGAGGAAGTCAGTAAAAGCAAGCAGTGCTTTCTGAGTGTTTCTTCTTGCTTTTTTGGGATAAGCCATCTAGACGTGTATTTTACAGACTGTGTATATTTCTGTAGTAGAGAAAAGTTTAGTTAGAACCGGATGACAGCACTAATCTGCTTCCTGTGGATTTCATGAGAATGTGCTCTTTGCTGTCTGTGGTTGAAACGTAGAATTGCAATTATGACTCCTTCAGTAGCCAGGATTTAAACATACTCATATACATGCAAATGATCAAGTATATTTTTGACTACATAAGGAAAAATAAACTGTTGGTGGGTTAAGGACTGGAATTCATGTTGGTTTGGAAAGCAAAAAGTCCCTCATTTTTTTACAGACAGACTCCCCAGAATGAGACTGAAAGAGTAACTGGGGTATTACCTTAGGCTTTTTCTTTTGACCAGAATACGACCTGTCCTGCTGTGTTCTGTCTTTTTGATCAAATAATTTATTTTAACATTAAGTAAATGCACACAGATGATGTATAGTTATATTGCAGATGAGATGAAAAATGAAAAATACTGACAATTTTAAAAGTGGAAGTTTCCTTTTAAAATGTGAAAATTGAGCAAAGCCACTACCTTAAGGAGCAACAGGAAAGGACATTATTAATTGCTTTCAACAGATTAGTTTATTATAACTGGTGCTTTAAACAAAAGGAAAGAGACATTTGTAACAAAGAGAAGTTCTAAACCAGTTTCATATAAACCAGAATGATGTGCTTTAGCAATTGTACTTCTTCCCCACGACTACACATTTTTTTCTAGCATACTATCTTTCAAAGTTTTCTGAAGTCTTTAAGAATGTACTAAAGTGTAAATGGAATTAGACTTTGGTGAAAGTATAATGTTCTAAAAATACTAAAATTGAAACCTGTTGAATTGGAAGTACCGTTGAGCTTTTACTATAACTTCTTTTAGCCTGTAAGAATTTTTTTTTCTTCTGTATGTTTAGGTCAGACCCTTAATGCAACTTTGCTGTTTTGAAAGCACCTAGTTGCCTCAGATCTTTCTGTCTATATGGCCTTATTTTTGTATGAATACAAGGCTACTGTAATGGAAAATTTTAGAATAGTCAGAAAAAATGCTAAGAAGAAAAATGTATGTTTAGAAGACAGGTACTTTTTGGGTTTTAATTAAAGTACTTAGAAATGGCATACCTTTCTGCATGAATGTGTTGAGTAGGACAGTCTGCTAAATACGATCCAAATTGATGTCACGCTGTTCTTGAAATTACTAGAATAACAAATATATCTTCTAAATTATACTTATATGACTCTAGAATTTCATATTGAATATAGTTGGAATTAGGAAGCTTAACATGAAAAGGAAACCAACAATGACAGATAACCAGCTGTTGTATGTAAACTTTTAGACCATTGACCTTTGTCTCTTTTGTTCTTCCCATTTTGTGTTTATTTCTGAACATGCCTGTCAGTGCTTTTTCAACATGCGACTGATAACTAAAACTTGACTACAAATTTAAGTTTAGCTATTTAAATTAGCATCTAGCTAAAATCAGAGAGAATTTATAAAATAATTAATGCATTTGTTAAATCTTGTTCAGAGGCAGTCATTTGACAATTCAAGTATTTTTCAAGTGAGATGAATCTCCAAATACTAGTCCTAGTTGAACAAAGTCATTTCCCCTACTCCTCCTAAATGCTGAATTAAGAATTTTGAAAATTACATAAAAGAAATGTGATACAATGACTGGGCTTTAATCAGTGTAGACACCAGTTCAGCAGACTATTATGAGTATATTCTCTTGAGGATATGAGTGATCCTTCAGAAGTTCACAGGACTGTTCAGATGTTGTTTGGGGTAAAAAAACAGGCTAGTTTAACTACATTAGTTTATTCATGATTTAAGGCAAGATGAACTTGGGGTTTTTTGGGTTTTATTTGATGACTCCTAGTGAAGAGGGATGCCAGAATAGGTTCTTCATCTTGATACCTTTGAGTAAACCTTTTGTTTATCATTTTTTCCAATACATACAAGATGGTAAGAGTCTAATGTTTTACCTGACTCTTGATTTTAAAATAGATCAGTTCCACCACCTCACTCCCTATCCCCAGCCCCTCTTATCAAGCCCCTGTGTAGAATAATTGAGAGTTGGGTGTTTTTTCATTAAAGCTTTGGAAAAATGTTTTCCTCCGTTCCTTTGTGCAGAATCAACCATGAAAGAAAACTACAAAATCCTCAAAAATACCAATACAGCTTAAAGATGTATCTGTGAACTGTCTCTTTAAAGGTGACAGACTATTGGTAGGTTTTACAGCAGACGTAAAACACTGGTTTTCAAACTTTATTTTATATTCTTTTATTGTTTGCAGAAATCCATAGAAATACTTTCAATAAGCAGGACTGTGGCCCCAAAACATTTATAGCACTTTCTGGCTTGTGACACTGAGATCTAATGCTGTGACCATTAAATTTCTTGCTAAGTAACTGAAAGGAACTGAAGCTCAGAGAATGTAGGATCTCTTCATGGGAGGCACTTCATAAAATTTTTAGTGCTGTGATTCTTTTGCATTTGCAAGAATTAATAAGGGCTATTATTTATTTGTTTTGATTAAAGCTATTTTTGGTTTTGAAAGTATGCATCTAAAAGGCTTATGTAGGGCAGTAAAAACATGGAAAAAAATATGTTCCGTGTGTTCAGTTGAGATACTCTTGAGATACTTTTAAAATGAAAGAATGAAATAGAAGTGTCTAAAAGTTGAGAGTTAAGCAAGATCAAAAAAAAGACCTATTAATCTAACAAAATTATTTCTTCTGTAAGTATTACAGCTCCCTCAAAAGCTTCCTATACTATTTATTGTGTTGTGGCCACTGCATTTGTTCCTTCGAATTTCATTTGATACAATGGAAATAGAAACAGAAAACATCTAGAAATAAATCTCATGAGGAATTCAGGAAAATGTAGTATGACATATTGTGCATGGTTTTTCTAATAGTTGAAGGAACATGTCCTATGTATTATGTCCATAAATGATCAAGAAGCAAGGAATACACTCTGTTACTAATATTTGTATAGAGGATGTTTGCTAGTCCCTGTTTTGTCTCTGGTTCTTCTAATAAACATAATGGTGCAAGAAATAGTGTAGATAAGGTAAGGCGCTTTATCTAGAGCTACAGTGAGATTTTTTTGATGCCATAGCACTGCCAGTCATCTGGGATAAGGCTCCACCTGCATAACAAAATGAATGATTGGTTTTGCAGTCACAGGACAATTTCCCCACCATTTAAGAACTTTGGTCTTTCCTCTGTAGGTGGTGCCAGATGTTCTTATGATAATGTCTCAAGAGGTGTATTTTTTTCACATAATTTATCACACACTGATTGTAGGTGACTATGTTAGCAGGTGCTGAGATTTGCAGAGCATCTGGAGGTTGTTGAGAGTAAGCTATGGTTGTGACTTGGAGGCAGATATGCAGTAGCTGCATGGTACTGTAAAACAGTGAATAATATTGTTTGATGACCTTGTAGTGGTATATCTTAGGATTGTCAGACTTCTGATTAGTGATGTGGGGAAAGGTGTGTTTTATGTGCACCTCCCTGAGCTTTCAGCACAGATGGGAAAACAAGATTTGGTCTAATTATACAAGTTCTGAAAAAACCTGCTGTCCTGTAGTGCTTTCATGAAATATCACTGCGGATAATCCAGAGGAAGTATTGTAATGGGACAATCTCCCCATACTGTAATGATTAAGACTTGGTGAAGATTCTGTCTGGAGTCCAAGATGGAGGAACTTGGAAATACAGTTTTGACAAGGGTAGTAGTCAGGAAATCAAGATCCGGAAGAAATTCGGGGGAAACATGGTAAGTGGTTGGAGGCCAGATGATAAGCCTGAAAACCAAAATGTTTGTGAAGCAGCACAGTCAGGAGAAAGGAACATTTTTTCTCTTGAAGTGGCTCCATCTGCTTTGTTATTTAGCAGACTAAATTATTAATGTGGTCTTTCATATGCTAGAGAATTGTTTAAAAAAATTGTGTTCACTGCCTACCATGAGTTCATGGCAATTCATGAAACTGGCCTTGGGAGCATCCCCTGTTACCTGGGTGAGTTGTGGGCAGAGGATACAATGACAGTCTCAGCAGGTGATTAGCTCAGCATTTAGTCCCAGAGCTGCTGGTGTGTGTGAATGTCCCAACATTTAATTAGCAGACACGAGCATCAAAATAATAGCTCAGTTCTTAGAATATTTTTAATAAAATACAGGTTTAGTGAATGCTAGAATTATTTTTAATAAAAATAATAAAATGAATCTTCTCTTCCTCAGAGTGTAATTCTCTGCTTATTTGATGTGGAAATTATTTTAATGAAATTACTTCTAAAATAAAAATGTATAAAGCTTTCAGCTTGCTTCTCTTTTTGCACAGGCAAAAGCATTTTATCTGTGGTGACTACAAATGCTAATATAGCATCTTAGTATTCATCACCTTTGATCTGACTGAAGTGGAAATGTGCTTCAGGAGCGTTGATACTTATTCCTGTCATTTTGTATAATCTGGACTTGGGGATATAGTAGAGCCTTCCAGAAAAGTAACTGCTTTTATATGATATTTTTCATGAGTCATTCTAGGTGAATACTAGCATTTCTTAATCCTAATTTAATTTCATCTTTTCAGTGCTATCTGAAAGATGATCTCCTTTGAGTTCTCTGCATATTTATCTGGTGTTTAGTCAACTGCATTAAAAACTTAAATGCTGGAAAAAAGATATAATGTAACAGAAATTAATTTTACTTTTAAAATTACTTATTCTCTTGAATGTCATACCTTTTAATTAAACTTGTAAGAAAATTTACTTAACCCTGCAGATGTGTTTTGTGAAATCTTCTAGACTGTTAGATTTTTCTTTTAATTTCAAAATAAAACAGAAGTTTAACAAAGCTAATTGGCATGCTTTGGTGAATTATCTACTTTAAATTCTGTATCGTCTTTGTTTTGTTATGTTTTAAAGTTGTGTTGGTTTTGCCTCTGGTGTGGTTTTGGTAGCGAGAAAGGGGCTACTGGCATGGGGTCCTTGTAAGAAGCTTTGAGAAGGTCCCCCACCTCCAAGTTGGACCCACCTCTGGCCAAGGCCAGGGTAATCGGGACCTGTGCAAAGAAGGGAAAAAATCTGTTAGGTAGGTTCTTTTTTGTTTTGGGAGCTCTCTTTTTTGGGAGAGGAGTGGGAAGTGAGAGACACAACCATGCAGACACTGAGGTCTGTGAGGAAGGAGAGGGGGTGGCACACCAGAGCAGCCATTCCCCTTCAGTTCGTAGTGAGATGGCAGGCTGAGCCCTTGCAGCCTTTAAAAATCAACAGTGGAGAAGAATCTTGCCTGCAGCCTGTAGAGAACCCCATGCTGGAGCAGATGGCTGCTCCCAGAGAAGTCCATGACTCTGAGGAAAGACTGCACTGGTGCAGTCTGTTGCTGGAAGGACCATGGCCCACAGCACAGACCCATGCTAGTTGAACAAGTGTGTGGAGGACTGCCTCCCGTGCAAGAGACACCACGTTACAACAGAGGAAGGCTGTGAGGAGTTTTCCCCCTGAGGAGGAAGGAGCAGCAGAAACAACATTGAATGCATTGTGGCTGGCCGCAACCCCCATTTCCTGCCCCCTGTACTGCTGTGCAGTAGGTGGTAGCAGAGCTGGGCCTGGGAAGAAGGGAGGGGTTAGGGAAGGTGTTTTTAAGGTCTGGTTTTATTTCTCACTGTCCTACTCTGATTCAATTGGTAAATTGTTGGTTCTTTTCTTGTTTAAATTAAATTGATTTTGTTTCCCCAAGTTGAGTCTGGTTTTGCCTGTGACCATAATTGTTGAGTTTGCCCTCCCTGTCCTTTGTCTCAATCCTCAAGCCTTGTGTTGTGTTTTCTCCTCCCTATCCCACCAGAGTGAGATAGGAGTGAGCAAGCAGCTGCATGGTGTTTAGTGCCAGATGGGTGAACTTAAACCACAACATAAATGATTATGAAAAAATATGTGGAAAAATAATCCTTTGTGATTAGTTCAGAGTGGTGGGTTAATGTTGACTGGCTACCAGATGCTCACCCAGCTTCTCTGTCCCTCCTCCTCCCTGGCCCCCATCCAACAAGACAGGATGAGAAAATAATATGGAAAAGCTCATGGGTCGAGATAAAGACAAGGAGATCACTCACCAATTACTGTCATGGGCAAAACAGATTTGACTTGGGACAGATTAATTTATTACCAGTTAGTAGGATAGTGAGGGAAAAAAACCCCTCACCTTCCCTCACCCTCCCCTTCTTCCGAGGCTCAACTTCCATGCTCATTCCCAACTTGTCTACCTACTCCTCCTAAAGTTTAGGGTGGTGGGGAACAGGAATTACAGTTCATAAGACTTCATCTCTGCCACTCCATCCTCTGTTTTCCTGTGCTGCATCATGGACTCTTGTACTGGGTTTGTGGCAGGGTTTTGGGAGTGGGGGGCCTGCAGCAGTGGCTTCTGTGAGAAGATGTCAAAAGCTGTTCCTGTGTCGGACAGAGCCAGTTCCATCCGGCTGCAAAGTGTACCTCTCGCTGGCCAAAGCTGAGGCAACCAGCAATATGATAACATTTAAGAGGGGTAGAAAACACTGTACAACAGCAGCTAGGACTGAAAATATGTGAAAGAAAAAGGCACCAAGGTCAGTGGAAAAGGAGGTGCTTCATGCACTGGAGCAGAGTTTCCTCTGCAGCCTGTGGTGAAGATCATGATGTGTTCCTGCAGGCCATGGAGGTATAAAATGGAACAGTTATCTACCCTGTAAGCCCTGGAGGATCCCATGCTGGAGTAGGTAGATGTGCCCTGAAGGAAACTGACCCTGTAGAGGGCCCATGCTGGAACAGACTCGTGGCAGGAACCGTGGCCCATGGAGAGAAGCCTATGCAGGAGTGTGTTTTGTGGCAGGACTGTGATCCTTTGGGGTACCTGTGCTGGAGCAGTCCGTTCCTAAGTGACTATACTCTGTGGAAAGGACCCATGCTGGAGAAGTTCTTAAACAACTGCAGCCTGTGGGAAGGACTCTCATTAGAGAAGGCAAAAATTGTCTCCTGTGGGAAGAACACCATGCTGGAGTAGGGAAAGAGTGTGAGGAGGAAGGAGCGACAGAGGCAAAGTGTTATGCACTGACCACAACTGCTATTGCTATTCACTATTGCCCTGCACTGTTTGGAGGAGAAGGTAAAGGAGCTGGGAGTGAAGTTGGACCCAGGAAAAAGGGGAGGAGGGTGAGGTGTTTGCAGATTTGTTCTTATTTCTCATTGTTCTGCTCTGTTTAATTGGCAATAAATTAAGTCAGTTTCTTCAAGTCAAGCCTGTTTTGCATGTGATGGTAATTGGTGAGCGATCTCCTTGTCCTTATCTTAAGCTTTTTTCATCTTACTTTGTCCACCTGTCCTGGTAGGGAGGGGGAGTGAAAGACCGGTTTGGTGAGCACCTAACACCCAGCCAAGGTTAGCTCACATCTCTCCATGGGCTACTGTCCCTCACAAACTGCTCCAGTGTGAGTCTTTCCCATGGGCTGTCATTCTTTAAGAACTGACACAAAATGGGTCTTTTCTATGGGGTGCAATTCAGAAGGAACAGACTGCTCCAAGCATTCACCCCCTACAGGCCACAGTTTCTGCCAGAAAACATGCTCCTGTGTGGGCGTCTGTTAATGGACTGCAGATTCCCCCAGGGTGTCTCCATCTGCTGCAGTATGGGGCTCTCCACAGGTTGCAGTTGTGGGTATCTGCTCCAGTATGGTTCTCTGTGGGCTCCAGGGACACAAGGTGCTTCAACATGGTCTCCTTCAGGGGCTGCAGGGGAATCTCTGCTCTGGTACCTGGAGCACCTCCTCCACCTCCTTCTTCACTGACCTTGGTGTCTGCACAGTTGTTTCTCTCACATTGTCCTCACTCCTCTCTGTCTCATACTCTGCTGCATTTTTTCATTTTTTAAAATATGCTTTCCTAGAATTACTATCATCTTGGCCTGATATAACTCTACTAAAGCATTTTGTGGTACTTTCTTTGATCAAAACATACAGAAAACAAAGAATAAACCACTGTTGTGTCTATTAGCTATCTCTACTGTTTATATTTTTCCATAAATAGCTCCAGTTTTATTCTTGCCAACAGCCAAATACACACCTGACCACTCATTCCCTTCTCAGCAGGACCGCAAATGTATATATTTTAATTTATATATAAATGTATATATTTCAAAATGTATATATTTTAAAGCTTATATCTTTGCTTATTTCATATTTTTATTGAATGCAAATGTACACATATATAATATAGTGTGTATGTAACAACTTTGAATATAGTAGCTATGTTTTCTGGGTGTATGATAATAGATTTTTGTATTTGTGTAGGCATCCTAAACATGTTGAGTAACTGCTTCCTATTTAGGGAAGTCTGTAATCTAGGTAAGACTTACATCTAGGTAAGTTTCTAAATCTGAGTTACTATCATTTGTTTGCTTCAGGAGTAACGTATCAGACTTTTTTTTTAGTTGAACCCACACTATGTTTTATTTTCAGACTTTACCAAGAGTTAGGCATGCTAAAACTGTCATGCCAAAAACTGAGGCTGGATGCAGCATCTAAAAAATCTGACTGCAAGAAAGATGCAGTCATTTGTTGATTGAGGACCCAGTGTAGAGTAGAACAGAACCCAAAGGCTAATTTTGTTCATCCACCTATTAAACAATAGGAATTTGTTTATAAAACTGAATTTTGAACTCACAGATGTGTACAGTGGATTATCTGTTAATTGTTTTGTTCTTCTCTGATTCTTTCCTGCTATAAATTACTATTAGCTAAACTTTATTAAGAGTTAGACAATACTGCTAGTGAGTGATGCTAAGCTCTGTGAAGTCTTTTTCACCCTACTGAAGTTGCATAGCTTACTTCAATAGAGAAAATCAAGCATGAGTTGATTTTAAAAGGAATAAAAGAAAAAGCATACTGGATTGGAAGAATACTGAGATAAATTTGATTTTCACAATACTAACAGGAGACAAAAGGCCTTCTATAGTTCTTAATTGTACACATGGTATATAGTATGAAATATGTTTATTCATACATATTTTGAGCATGTTTGTAAATTATACATTGATTGACCTAGGCTCTAACAAACTTACTTTTGTATGTTTTTGGTTACTGAGAAGATAGCTGTTTATATAATTCAGAGTAAAAAGCGTTCTTGAAGTATTTAAAGCCTTACTAGGATCACTTCAGGTAAATTTTATTCACGGAGCGTAGATACCACTCTATTCTAAAAGTTGCTTTTCAGTGCTAATCTTGGCAACTATCTATCATCGAGGTATAACAATAAGCTTGTTAGACTGAACAGTGTATATAAAATGTGACTAAGCAAGGCCTGTAAGATGGCATTCAAATATTTATGCAGTCTTTTCAGCTACTGAAAGTATTTTCCTAATGTGAGTAAAGTACTTAAAGCAGGTCTTACCTTCAGAATTTTATAGCTCTATTGTTTACAATCTATGTATTTCTTTTAGTTGATAATTTTCAGTGGTTTATTTTTCTACAAATCTGTATGCAGTAGATCTGATTATTTTTTTTAATAATCCTTTACATTTTGCCATGGCTATATTGAGAGAATGCCTTTCCTCAGGTATTTAATATAGGCTAGATGTTTTGTTATACTTGCATTTTAAAAACTGAAGAGAAACTAAGAACAAGAAATAGTTTGGTTAAAAATTCAGACGATTAATAGTGTATTATAAATGTTTGTGTTGTGCTTACTGATAATATGACCCAATTCACTAGAAACAGTTTACATAGATAGATGAATCTGTAGTCATTTAGACTCTTCTCATATAAACACATACAAATTAAATTTCTGGGTTCTAACAATCTTTAAAATTTTCAGCAGAAAATCTTTTTTACAGATACTTCTAACAGCCTTTCTTAAGGCTTTAAAGAAAGTTTATTTAATCTGTGTTGCAGATTGTAGTCCCATTTTTACTTTCAGATATATCAATTAAATAGTGGCCAGCTGAATTTCACATAGAAAATTTGTGCCATCCTTTAGTATTTCATCAGGGGAAAAATAAAAAGTATATTCACTAGCTTTCATCCATTAGTTGTCTTCTGGTCTGGGAGAGTGTGGCAGGAATTTAAAATTATATTAAACTCCCCTGGGACAACCAAACAAGGAGGAAAATAAATTCCATGCAACATAGTTCAGTGGTCTCCATTTGGACTGTTTTCCTATGTGTTTCTGTTCTCTTTGTTGATGACAATAGCAGCAGAATTGCCAATATTTGTTGTAGCTTGGAACTGACTGCAATGAGCATTCCTGATTTTACATAAAATTTCAGGTTACCTTCAACCCTCAACTCATTGTTGAACCCAAAAAATCTTTTACTTTGTTACACTATGAATGTCCAGGACAAATTAACATTTTTTAAAAGTTTAACATTCACAACTAAAACTTAGATTTTCTAGTAATATCTTAACTTTTCCAAATACTACTTGAAAACTAAGGCTCTTGCATCTCTTAAATTTCAAATCAGCCCATTTGCCATATTCATCGTTTTTACAAATCATATTTTATTTTATTTTCTACAGCTCAGTAATTTACAGGCTACATGACTTATGTTTCAAAGAATGTACTATAGAATACTTCTATGCTATAGAAGTATTCTTTACACAACTCACTGGAATAACCTCTTCTGTACTCCTTCTTTTCCTTACATGTTACGCTAAACAATTGGTTTAAACATATGCACGTAGCAAAAAGATAGAAGTTCTTACTATGAGAAGATTCTTATGTCATCATTCTTCCCTAAAAATTATGTTTGCTTATTCTGTTTACTGTATAATTGCTGTAAGAAAACGTACTGGATTGCTGTGCTTGACAGATTTCATTTGCTAAATAAAACATTGTCTTGTTTTGAAAAAAGAAATCATCACAGTATTGAAGGCTATGAAGAATTTCATTAAATATTTGAAATCTTGAGGTCAAATTTTAAAATAAGCATTTCAGAAGAATTTTCAATAGCACATACAGGGAGTTTTGCCATTGTTTTGATTCATTGCTTTCCTATGTAGCTCAAGTAGTCAATACTGTTGAATATGTGCGGAATAAGGTTTGCAGGAATGTGTCCTGATTAGCCCTGATCTAAATGGTAATATATTAATATATCCATGGACCTGAATAATTAAGAGTTTTATGAAGTAAATAAGGTGAAGCAATGTGAAAACTATGATTATTTTCAAATCTTGCAGAGCAAAGTGAAGCTCCTCCTTTTGAGACTGCATATTATGATAGTCATTGTATCAGGAGAGAAGGCCTTGTTAAGCATGCAGCTGTCTTCATATGCTGCCTATTTCCTGTTTATTTCCTGTTACAATTAGTCTTTTTCAGCATATGCCTTGAAAATAGTGTTATTAAACAGACGCTTCAAAGTAACTTTTGTTATAGTAAGTCATACAGTGAAACGGAGATTCATATATGTTGTTCAATTGCATCTTAAAAAGGCTGCAGAAAGAGAAAACAGTTAAGTTCTTTAGGTACTTTGAGTGAACATCAGTTCCCAGTTTACAGTATCTTAACATCCCTTGGTGATGCAGTTTAAGTAAGTAACCCAGCTATGTTCAAGTTAAAAAAAATTCTTTTAACAAATACATACAGCGTTAATTACTCTTACAAAATACTTTCGGAATGTGAGACATGCATGTGATTTAAACCATTACTTTTACACACACTGTGTAAGTAGATGATGTTCTACAGGTTTTTACCATAAAGTTTTTATCACCTTACATAGTATTTTAATGTTTCCTGAAAGCTGATTTTTTTTGCACTGAAATAGGAAATACTGTATAACATCCTTATATACATGCATGCCTGTTGTGCAGAATTTTTTCAAGAACTTCAAACTGATTTTTTTTAATAGAATTTTCCGTAAATACTGTATGTTTGAACATAGGAGAAGAAGTTTTACTGATAAATGTACAGTGTCAAGACTTTTCAAGTCATACATCAAGATCAAACAGTATTCTACGAACATTAGATTAAAGGTAATAATATTAGATTTTTTGTCATCTCATCTTTGGCTTCACACAGTAAGTACCATAGAAAAGAGGGAAGGCATAATGAAAAATAAGGAGACAGTTCTAATACTGTACTATCTCATGTAAAATCCAACTCTTCGGAATTGCTAAGCCTTGACACGCACACGTGGTTTAGGCTGTTTCTGTATAAAACAAAATACTCATTTTACTATTTACAAAACAGGAACTCTGAGCAAGACAAATGATAAGTAAAATTGTGCACTGACAAGAAAAAACTTTTATTATGGTAGTAGTGAAAGACACAAATGTTCTTTTAGGACATGTTATTTGGGAGATTGGATGATGTAGAGTATTTCTAACGTATTTGTCACTTTTTATTATAGTACATGACTTAAGATAATTTTTTCATTCCAGCATTTGCTTGTAAGTGCAAGTATAAAGTGCTGTTCTGCTGTAACATCAGCATGAAAAGGTGATTCAGAATCCCATGCTTTTGTTTTTTATTTAATGCGTGGGAAACAATAGAAGTGATGATTTGTCTAATTGCTCTACTGTAGTCACAATTGTAGAGAAAAGGTCAATCTAGTCATTGTCAGTTAAACTATGAAAAAGAACACATTTATAGCCCTGAAGAACCATTATGTCTATTTTATGCTGTTCATCAGTGTATAACATGTTTGCTAGGATATATAAACCTTATCTTTCTTGGAATTAGAGCAGGCTTGCTCTATTACAGGCACTTGGTGCTGCTGAGTAGAGATAACAGAGATAACATGTTTCTCAAGATTTGTGTACAGTAAAACCTGGCTACTTTAATGAATAGAAATAGATGTGCCAGATTGCAATTTGGCCGTTCTATTTTCACATAACTTGTAGCCGCTAAAGTTGTATTGACATCAGCTTCAACAAATAATTGAGGGATACTTGTTAAAATTGCAAATACTCAGGTTTAGGCACTTGCCTCCATTTAAGGCTCAGGGCAATCCTCACAGAGCAGAATTTGTTTCACCCCTCTCTCCCCTTCCTCTTCCCTCCTCGGGGAGGAAAAAAGGCCTCACACAAAGCTGGAAATCAAGATTACAACTTTTAACAGGGAACAACAAAAGAGGTATTAAAGGAAGGGGAATATACAGAAGTATCAAGAAAAGGTATATGTACAAATATATACAACACCGATCCTCAGATGTTGCTGGATTCCTCCCGAGCCATGTGGAGTTGTAGCCAGCCACACAGAGGTGCCATCCCAGCAGCAATCCCAGCAAGGAAGGGGCGAGCAGAACTTCCTGTGTCCTTTTATAGAGTGTGGCAGGAAGGGGAGTGGAATAGCCTCTCCACCTGTCCCTCCCCTTCCCCAAACCTTAAACCACAACAGTACCCTACTTGTCCTTTGAGAAAGTTTGCTGTCTCCTGTGGGTACTATTGTAGGGAATATTTCTTTTTTAAAGACTTGTGTACTATAGTTTCTCTCAAGTGATAGGAGACAAGGTGATGAGCAAGCATGACAAAGTAAATCAATCATGTGGGTCAAATATTAAATGAAACTCCAGCCCTTATGATTGGCCAGTAGTCATTTTGTCTCTCTGTCCTGTATTCTAGTATTTTTCACTTTGCTAATTTGTTCCTGGGAAGAGTTATAATCAGGAGCATGTTAAGACATAATGAGCAAACGTCTTCTTTGTCGTCTGCTATTCTGCCACTTCAGAAATCCTGTTTTTGCACTTTTTTTTGGCTGTTTTCTGCAGTGACAATGCCATCTCCCTATTGGTCTGTCTGCCTAGTGCAGGCACCTCTAACTGAAGTCGTTTAGCTGTATATGAGTGGACAATATAAAATGATTTTGCTGTGCTTTGCAGCTTTAAGAAGCAATTACAATTTTTTCTCATCACTTGTTGCTCTGCTAGCTCAAGCTCAGATTAGCCCTCACAATCAGTCTTCTGATCAGTGGTGCAGACAAACATTTTTGGATATGGAAGACCTTGACAAAACCGTAGGAATAATGCGAAATGGTCTTGTGGGTTCAGGTTCCATTAGAGCAAAATTTGTGATCAAGAAATGGGAGCTTGAGAACAAGAAGTTGAGTATTTTCCAGAAATACAGTGTTTTCTCCCTTTTGCAGCTTTTAGGAAGACTTTTTTTCTGATGGAGGTGATAAAAATTAAGGACATGGTTTCTTATTAGTAGCTGCATAATAAACTTTTTGTGAGTTCTACAGTTGAATTGAGGATGTAGTAGACAGTAGGAACAATAAAGACCGTGAAACTATATTTTACCTAGCTACTAAAATATGCAAAATAATTTGATAAACTTGAAGTTTCCTTGTTAAAGGGAATGAGCAGTTTAATAGAGCCACTCACTGTCTTTAAGTCATTATTTTAGCTTCTTATAACTGAAGTCACTGTCTTCCTCACCTGCTGTAGGATTTTGTACATAAAAATGATTAAATAATAAACCTTACGAAGACTTACTATGTTATTATATGAGGAGATTAGATGTATACAGTATTTTTAAATATAAAGGAATATGTAGTAATTCCACCTTTCTGCGGTAGGTTGTTTGGGGGTGGTTTTGGTGTTTGTTTTGTGTGAACACAATCTTTTACACACCACTAGGGCAATGTTGTGCAGGTTACTGTAGCAACACATTCAGTACTTTTGAAATAGGACTATATGGGGGAAAAGCAAACAACAAGCTCTTAAGAATAAAATAGTAAATATGTAAGTAGTAAGTTTCATTCAAAATTAAATAGTAGAAGTTACTTTCATCAAATCCATCTGAATGAGAGAACAGCATTCAGGAAATTCTATTTCAGATTCCTTTATTTAAGAAGGTGATATTGATATGGAAAATTGAGTGATGCAAATGCAAGGTTATATGACATGGATCTTGTTAGAAGATCTATGTTTTTCCTACCAGACAAAAAATATTTATAACACATAGACATGTTAAATATTTAAATACTAATTTTGATATAGTTGTCAAGGTTTAGGATCAGTCCACTAGACCTGTAACACTGTAACAGATGCTCTCTGTTTCCCTGCCCCAAAAAGGGGAAGTGAAAGGGAATAAGGGAGTGAGATTTATGGATCTCTGTTGGCCCCCCTCCCTTCCCAAATGGTAGAGAAAGGGAATGAAAGCGAGACTTACAGATTAGGAAAGGAAACTAAAACAACTTTAATTAAGATAATAACAATAATAACAATAACAGCAGCAACAACAACAACATCAACAACAACAATGATAATAAATTGAATATGTACAAAAGTAGTATCGAATCCAACCCCCTTGATGGCAATTATGTCACATATACCACTGATGCTGTGGAGCAGGCACTGGGGAAGTCCCAGACTGGGCACAGTGGCAGATGGGAACCAGATTCAGGAGCTGAATTTTGGAACTGGATTTGGGAACACACGGATTGGGACTGAATGCAGAATGGATGGAGTCCATCTCGGATGTTAGCCATTGAAGAAGAGGAAGCCAGTGAGAGACTTTCATGATCACAGAATCATAGAATCATTTAGGTTGGAAANGCCACCTGGGCACATTGCTGGCTCATGTTCAGTCATCTGTCAACCAACACCCCCAGGTCCTTTTCCACCAGCCAGCTCTCCAGCCACTCTTCCCCAAGCCTGTAGCGTTGCCTGGGGTTGTTGTGACTGAAATGCAGGATCCAACACTTGGCCTTGTTAGACCTTGTACAACTGACCTCAGCCCATCACTCCAGCCTGCCCAGATCCCTCTGCAGAACCTTCCTACCCTCAAGCAGATCAACACTCCCACTTAATTTGGTGTCATCTGCAAGTGTACTGAGGGTGCATTTGATCCCCTCATCCAGGTCATTAATAAAGATATTAAACAAGACTGGTCCCAGAACTCAGCCCTGAGGGACTCCACTTGTGACCGGTCGCCAACTGGATTTAAATCCTTTCACCACAACTCTCTGGGCTCGGCCATCCAGCCAGTTTTTAACGCAACAAAGAGTCCACCTGTCTAAGCCATGAGCTGCCAGCTTTTCCAGCAGAATGCTGTGGGAGATGGTGTCAAATGCCTTACTGAAATCTAGGAAGACAACATCAACCACTTTGCCCTCATTGATTAGGTGAGTCACACTCTTGACAGCTGTATTAAGTGTAGTTACATTTCTGTTGGTTGTTTTGAAAACGCGTTTTGCACTAAGTAATCATTGGGACTGTTTTTTATCCAAAAGATGTTTCAAAGACTCTCAGGGTGTGGTAACATCTTATCTGCAGATTCTGTTCTTATGCAGATAGCCAGCAAGTAATAAAAGAATTTTAAGAAAATCTTCAGAAACACTGAAAGTTTCATAAAACTGGAAAGAATTTAAAGGAAATGCACTAAAATGTGTAGGTTGTTGAGGGGCAAGCTTACAGCAACAAGGACCAGTTCAGTGGAAATAGAAAAAATATATTTTAAAGACTGACAGTTGCAGTCAAGATTGCAGTCAAGATTAAAGTTGGTATTGAAGTTGGTATTGGGTTTCCTTGTGAAGAGTTCAGTAGAGGAACATAAAATGCAGTCTTAGATTAAATATTGGTACATTTGAAGTCTTCATTTCTTGTCTTCAGTGAAAATCACTTAAGATATAAAAATGTAAAAAACCAGATTTCTGCACTGTTAGGACATCATAAAAAAATAGAGGTTTTCTCCAAATAGGCCAACTATCAATCCACATGCATGGAAATGCCCCAAGAGAAAAGCTGAGTCTTTCATCATACTTGAAAAAGAAAGATTCTCGCTGTGTC
The DNA here is from genome assembly GCA_013401335.1 of Brachypteracias leptosomus. NCBI lineage: Eukaryota > Metazoa > Chordata > Aves > Coraciiformes > Brachypteraciidae > Brachypteracias > Brachypteracias leptosomus. The sequence continues at coordinate 71 of VYZX01021001.1, read as the reverse complement.
AGACCACAGGTTGTTTTCTTATGTTACCAACAGCTAATAGAGCTGTGGGGGGATTCATGTGAGGCCCAGAC
>VYZX01021000.1:72600-100237 GCA_013401335.1 Brachypteracias leptosomus | reverse complement strand
CAGCCATCTCTCTCAGGCATTTGTAAACGATTGTAAACCGTCTGTAAATCAAAATCATAAATCAGGCAGCTGCATTTGGTACAGTTATATTCTTTTCCTCTCTTGCTTTTATGAAACAAACATATCATATTTTAGATTTCGTTGTCTGCTGTTAATCAGTTCTTCTTTCCAGAAACATTCACAGTCATTTGCTCAAGACAAATTCTGGGAAAAAGAGAAAATGTAAGATTGAGTTGGTATTCAGTGACAATTCAGTCACTGGATGACACCCTTAGTCAGAGGGCCAACAGAAGACTCAGCTATCTCTTACAAACCAAGAAAATTCCACAGGAACCTTCAATTGAAGTATAATCTAGAGATTTTTGTAATTTTTGTTTTTCTTGAACTATTCAAGGTCATTTTCTATATGAGAAAATTGTGATCTTTGGAAATAGAGCAAATTTTAAGTGCTTTGCTTCCCTTATTATCTGTAATATAAATAACTTTGACATAAAATAAAACTATAGTTGACTACCTGGCAAAATGATTTGCAAAAATCCATCATTTTCCATACGACTAGACACAAAACATTAAAGTACATTGTAGTTTAGGAAGAGAAACTTTTAGGAGATTAAGTATTGATCAAGAAGGCAAAAAAATCTACCTGATAATTTTTTTTAAGTAGATTTAGGCTTATTTTTAATTCTTGAGGAGAAGAACAGGGAAAAAGTTTAAAGAATTTTATGACAGGTTTATTTATATTTCTTTCATCATGAAGGTAAATGAAACTCCTATGAAACTAGGACATTTTTCTGTACGTTATATGTTATTACATGTTATAACACAGGATGTTTTCTCTATGTTAACGGGAGCAGATCTGAAAAATGAGTTTAAATAGGCATTTGTGGAGAGCCTACTTACAGATGTAGACTTTCATTGTTATTTCAAAATAGTTTACTCCATTGATTCATAGGTTACATATGAAAAAGAACTAGATTAAAATATATGTTCTCATTTTTCTTTTCCTGCATGCGATAGCTTCAAAGCATGGAAAACTTAGAATAAGCCTACTTTTTCCAACATGACCTCTGCCAAGTGTCAAGTTTGATCAAACAACAATAAAGCATCGTTACTTATCAATAACCAATGTGTTTCCTAAAAATATTCAAAAAATGACAGAACTGTGAGAGGACATATTTCTTTATACATCCTTACTTTGAAAGACATTAATTTTAAAAATTTATAATCTATTTTTAAGATTATTCCTCTGAACATCTCTTAAGGTTGCCTAGAGGATCCTTGAAGCCTAAGTATAAGCTATTCATATTCCCCTGAAAGCCAGTGGAGAACATAGATTTTATGGAAACGTGGATAAAACTGCATGAAATTAGTACAGCTTAATCAAAAGACTTTTTTTCTGAAGGAAATTTCAAATGAAAACAAATTTAGCTGTAACAATACATTTTTTTCTAATGTCTGCTTTAAACCAGCTCTGCAGAGTTTGCCCTGGATTTTATCTAAAACAAATGGCAGAACTATTTCCTTTTAAAGACAACAAGAAGTATTACCATGGTTCATTGAAGAAATTGTGTTCTGACCTAATTTTTACTTGGCAGCAAAATTGGATAGATTCCTGAATATTGAGATAATGTAAGGTTTATTTTGTTTAATAAGAGACTTTAACTGAATTGTTTTCTTCTTCATTTGTAAGTTTCTGCTCATTCGGTAATAACAATGGCAAAGTTTCATTCCACAGAAAGAAGTAATTTTTAAAAAAATACATATTTGACTGATGTTATGTGTGAATGCTATGTTGATCTTTGACCCCTTGCTTTTGCAAAGCTGGGCCATTCTTCTTAAAGTGAACACGTGTTCATATTCAGTGGGAGGTATTTTTCTGACACCAAAGAAACCTGCATGATATTCATCCAACTACAGATCTTATCCATTTCTTTTTCTATAGACCTTTATTCCTTCTTTTTTTTTTTTTCTTTTTTGTTACATTTATTCACAGTTGACCCAGTATTTTTGATGCTGTACATGAGTCGGTATCCTAGACATCCCAGGGATTTGGATGACTAGTATAACACCTGCATGAGAGATGAGAAGCAAAAAGATATTGTTGAACCTTTAAAGAAAGTTTGACATTTTCCTAGCCCTGAGCAGCAGTCTTCGATACTGAAGCTTTTGCAGCTTTCAACCCCGAGATTTATGAGCAAAAGTGTAACACATCTTGACCATTATTGGATTGTAAAAGTCCTCTATATATTCCCATTCCATTTTTATTTAAAACAAAGAAACAAACAAAAACCAAAAAACCAAAATCTCCTTCCCTGTTCTGCTTATTTCTGGGGTTTTGATATTTTTTAATTTTCTGAATAGAAGGTTATTCAGGAAATATTTTAATTTTGTCAGAATATTATGAAGACTTTTAGACGTTAACTCTCATTTCAAAAAGTTCTAAAAAGTTTCCTGGACAAGATTTATATTCTGAAGTCAGAAACTTAAGTGCAAATTTAAGGATCTAACTCATAGCAAGTTTTCTGAGAGGCCAATGAAGAACAACTTCGAAAATCAGAAAAGATGAAAGTAAATCTGACAAATTGACAAATGTAGAAAATATATTGTGATCTCTACTGTTTTTATAGGATTCACATCTCATGGGGTTTCAATCCACCTAAGAACAAAAAACAGAATTAAGCTTACTTAAGCTTAACAGTTTAGTGCAACTGTTTTTGCTTCAAGTTGTCTACATGACTCTTTGATGTAGCCATCCATTCTTGGTAACACTGATAGTAGTATTCCTGTACTGCAGCAATCATAAAATGTACTGGGACTTTTTAATGGAGGAAACATTTTTCATCTTTTCTTAAGGTTTGCAGTTGTTCTTGGTTGTAAATGATGTCTATGGACTTATGAAGTTTATCCAACTTGTAATCTCACTGCAATCAACAATAAAGTTTCCATCAACAGCACTGAAGGCAAAACGAGACAAGTCATAGAATCATAGAATCATTTAGGTTGTAAAGGACCTCTAGGTTCATCAAGTCCAGCCTTTGTCCAACATCTCCCTGATCCCTAGACCGTTTCTTGAAGCACCACATTTACCCATTTTTTGAACACTTTCAGGGATGGTGACTTCACCACCTCCCTGGGCAGTCTGTTCCAATGTCTAACTACTCTTTCAGTAAAGAACTTCTTCCTAATGTCTAATCTAACCCTCCCCTGGTACCATTTGAGGCTATTACCTCTTGTCCTGTTATTAGTTACTTGGGGAAAGAACTTGACACCAGCAGCCCTACAACCTCCTTTCAGGTAGGTGTAGAAAGCAATGAGGTCCCCTCTCAGCCTCCTCTTCTCCAAGATAAACAGTCCCAGTCCCCTCAGGCACACCTTATAAGACATATTCTCCAGACCTCTCACCAGCTTCACTGCCCTTCTCTGTGCCCACTCCAGCACCTCGATGTCCTTCTTATAATGTGGAACCCAAAACTGGACACAGTACTCAAGGTACAGTCTCATGAGTTCCAAGTACAGAAGCACTAGTAGTGCATCTCTATGGTCAGTGTGGACACTTTACAATAATTACATTACTTATAATAATTTCATTTCCTGCATTTGTGCTTTTGTTCACAGGGAAAAACAAACTAGTCTTGTCCTAGAAATTCAGTTCCTGATTGAGCTTATGCTAGTAAATCCTGACCTTCAGTTGGATTTACACAACATTTAAGCTAGTCTGAAAACTAGGCCAACTTCTGCAAATACATGCAAGCCCTGATCAAAAATAATTTTTATTCCTTTTTTTTTTTCTTATTTTGTCAAAAGAAATTGATAAAAACAACCCTTCCATCTGAAGCTCACTCTTTTTGCCTTTGTTGATTTTTCAGAAGCTACTCCTTTCAAATCACTTATTCCTTCAGTCTTGCAAAGTCTAGCAATATAAAAAGATTAGAAAAAACTTTTCATCATGCCATGCTTCTTCTAATTTTATAGTAAATATTCTAGTTCAACATTAAAAGCTGAAATGAAGGCCTATAAGAGAAAGTGACTGAGATATTTGTACCTCTCATAGAACTATTAGTGCTTTTTTTAAAGACTCAACAGGAGACATACTTTTGACTCTACACTGAACCTTTAAAAAGGAAAAATGTATATATTGAGAATGTTCTGACTTGACACAGAAAGAATAAACTTTTGAGAGCTAGAAAAGTCATAAAATGATAAAAAAGTCATAAGAATCATAAGCCCAGTTTTTAGACACCTCATTGAGTCATTTAGCACTTAACAGGAAGTCTTGAAAACTCTGGAAGCAATACAATCATAGAATCATTATGGTTGGAAAGGACCTCTAGGATCATCAAGTCAAATCTTCATCCCAACATCTCCCTAACCACTAGACCATATCTTCAAGTGCCACATCTACTTGTTTTTTAAAACCCTCCAGGGATGGTGACTCCATCATCTCCCTGGGCAACCTGTTCCAGTGCCTAACCACTTTCTCAGTAAATAATTTCTTCCTGATATCCAATCTAAACCTCCCCTGATGCAACTTGAGTTTATTTCATTTTATCCTATCATTAGTAATTTGGGAAAAGAGACCAACACCAGTCTCACTACTACCTCCTTTAAGTTTGTTGTAGGGAGCAATAAGGTCTCTCAGTCTCCTCTTCTCTAAAAAAACCCAGTTCCCTCAGCCCCTCTTCTTAAGGCATGTTTTTCAGACCACTCACCAAGCCCAAGATGAACTCGAACCACCACGTCNAGGTTGTGGAGTCTCCTTCTTTAGAGACGTTTAAAGACCGCCTGGACGCGTTCCTGTGCAACCTGGTTTAGGTGATCCTGCTCTGGTGGGGGGATTGGACTAGATGATCTTTCGAGGTCCCTTCCAATCCCTAACATTCCGTAATCCACCTTGCTGGCCTTCCTTAGCTTTACCTATAAACATTCAAAAGGTCCATCACATTTGTTGACTTCCATGCAACCAAAACACTTCCTAATACAGACAGCCACCCCATCGCCCTTTCTATCTTGCCTATTCTGTTTATAGCCATCCATTGCAGCACTTCCACTCATGAGAGTCATCCCACCATGTTGCCGTGATGACAACTATGTTATAGCTATTGTGGTGCACAATGGCTTCCAGCTCCTCCTGTTTGTTGCCCATGCTATGTGCATTAGTGTAGATGCACTTAAGCCAGGCTAACAACTTCATTTCCAACAATGGCCTGCCACCCTTAGGCTTAACTCTAGTGGGCTCAGTTTTATCCCCTTTCCCTTCAAACCTAGCCCAGCCAGCTCATACACGAAGATTCTCTTCCCACTTTGAGACAGATGTACTTCATCTGTTACCCGCAGACCCCATGTAATTCAGCTGCACATGTGAACAACTAGTATTATTTGAAGCATCCTATGAAAACTCACTTGTCATCCAGCTGCTACTCCCAAAGGATGTGGAACTGTCATATTTCACAGAGAATGCACCAATGTCTAGGATCCTCTTCAGTATTTTAAGTGAGACTTCTGTTTATGAAAGTGAAAGCCCTATATTGGTTTTAGATGCACTATTTCAAGTGAGAAATCCAAACAGGAAATAGTCAAATTCAGGTGCCCCAAATTTGGAGAGTTTTGTTTGTTTGATGTATGTTGCTGAGTTTGTTTTACAAAAAGCTCCAACCTACCTATTAGCACTTAGAAAGTTGTTAGAATACTCTGTAATATAAATTAGCCTGCAAGTAAGATCTGAGGTATTTTATAGAGCAGTTGTATTCTGCACATGTTCCATTACAAGATATCTCAAATCAGTTCAAATATTGCTCTATACATAAGTAACAAAACTGAGCGGGACATCTATGGAAAAAAAAGCCTCAAGATTTAGTATGAGCCAACATACCATATAAAAATGTCATTAGATGGGTAACTTTTTCCTAATATGCTGCTAACCTGAATGTTTTCCTAGGCATTCAGAAATAGAATCAGATACATAAATTCTGATGAAGAACAGTTTGATATTTTTTTAATTTATTCTAAACTATTCAAGATTTCTGGATTTTCTCCAGTAATCTTCCTATTACTACCAATAATACATCCATACTATAAGGTAAAATCTTTCAGGAAATATAACAAGGCAATGAATGAGTTTGAGTTGTATGAGAGTTAACCAAGGTCTATAGAAGTCAAAAGAAATACCTTATTAGTATAAATTTATTTGTACCATATCAAAACAAACAAGCTATTATACTGCTATATTTTTCCCAGTCTACAGAGCATCAAGACAGTGAGCTTGATACAAAAAGATGGCAATCAATAATTTTAAAATGAAAAGTTAAGATAACAGTAAGAAATAAAATCATACATCTCATTACATTTCAACTGATATTCTGAGGGAGAATTCTTGAGACCCTACCCAAACCCAGAAATCTTTATTTGTTTTTAATACCCTACCATTTAATTTCTTGTAGGCAATATAAATTTCTTTGGATACAATATTTTAATTTGCTCATCTTCCTTTGCTTCCAATACTCTATTCTATCTTATATATATATTTTTTATCTCTTTTTCAGACAGATTCACTGTCTTTTATCATCAATTTCTTGTTTTGCCCAAGTGAGTTAGCATGCTCCTTTTCATTTTGCTTCTGACTTCTTTGGGAAAAAACAGTGTTTCCTTATCACACTGGAATGTCAAGAGACTTTAATACATTAAATAAATTGGATTTGGATTTCTAGATATTAAACACTGTAATCATAGCAGTTTATTTCATACATTCCTATAACAAAATTAGACCTTGTTAAAAAAAAAAACAAAACCAAGAAAACAATGAAGGTTTATCTGTAGGGGGAAGCAAATGGCAGTTTTATTCAGAAGTTTGTTGTCTTTAACTACCGACATGAAAGAAAGTTTATTTGCAGAACTACATGATATTAATGATATTAAATGAACAGCAAGAAAAACCCTACCTGTTTCAAAGTTTCTGAAAAAAAAATTGAAATAAATGATAATATGACTTCATAGATTGCATGATTCAGAAAATTTATTAGATAAATTCCTTTCTGAAGCTCTGATCATAAGAGAATTACAGTCTCAGATGTGCAATAAGTAAATAGGTTACAATTTTGACCCTAATTTAAGTGCCATAGCTTGTACTTTAAGTAAGACATTAGTACTGTATGGAACCAAATCATGAAGACAGAGTAGGGGGGCACAACATCAACCATAACACCTTTCTAGACCATTATCTTTTCTAACCATGGAGGCTTGGAAAAATATAGGAATGGAATGAGGGAAAACTGTAGTGCTATTTCTCCAGAATATTCCCCCTCCGGGAAGCCTCCTTTCAGGTGCTTCCTGATCCAGATACACCCTGTCATTTTATATAACAGGCCTTGAACTTTTTTCAATGTGAATTTCCCTCATCACACTTTCTACACTTGTGTCAATTTTTAGCATCTGAAATGTCTGTTGGCATGGAAATCCACCACTAGATCTGATAGTCTAAAGAAGCACCTCCTCCTGTTTGATCTGAACCTGCTATTTTCTAGTTCTATGTGTGATGTCCACACTGTATCACATTGGAAGAGACATTCTTTAACTTTCCTAAGCTACAAACATTGCCATCCCTCTACTTATATCTTTTCCACCCTGGAAAACACCAAGCTATCTGTTAGCTTCTTCAATCATTCTCCATGTGGAAGGCATTTTGTATCAGTGATTTTTTGCAACAGCCCATATTCAGTAATGATGCTTATTAGTTACTGGCTTTGGAAGTTTGTCCAGTAATTAAAAGTTTAAGCAAATTAACTTTTTTTTTTGGTTAGTTTTGGTCATGCAGTCCAGCACAACTTGTTTACATCTTGTAGTAAGTCAACATAGCATACATTTGCTTCTGCTAGTTATCTTTACTCATTAAACCTAATCTGTCAAAAACTATGAGATTGTTGAATAAAATGTGTTCTACATAAAGCCATGCTGACTGGCATTACATGCCTCTATATGAGAATGCATGAGAACGAAAGATGAAAAAGTAAAAAGGGACAGTAGAATGGGGATAGAGATGCTTGGGATGACTTTAGCTCTTAAAGGTCTTTTCCAACCTGAATAATTATATGTTTCTATACATATGCAGCATAGATTTAAACTGGAGGAAATTGTTTGAATAATGCATTTATAAGTTGTATTTATAAGGCTAATTCCATTTGTTTCAGCACAGTTTCATTACTTTAACTCAATTTATTAGTTTTAAACACTTCGACTTTGGTCTTGCTCCTTTTGGAAGTCACAATACCTGTGAAAAATGGTTTTGGTTCAAAATGACAACCAGATAATAACAAGTGGACTTTGTGAATCAGAAGCATACTCTGAGAATTTAGCAAAAAAACTCAAACTGCTGAATCTTAATTTAATTTTTTTAATTTATTATTAAATTTATTAATTTAATCTAATTTAATTTAGTCTAATTTTAATTTTAAGCACCAAATTTGGAACACATTAAAAAATATAAAAACTAATTAAAAACATATTAAGCATGCATATGTACATTACCTATAATGTTTAGTAAAAATTTAGAATTTTCTCTTGAAAAAGTGATGATGAACAGAAATGAAAACTAGTCCAACTATTTAGGCATTAGAATACTTTCATTAGTCTTTGAATAGAAAATTATTTCTGACTGATGTGAATTTTTTCAGCAATAGTTTTGCACCTAAGGTGGTGTTTTCTTCATGCAGAGGCAGCAGTGAGGTGGAAAACAGAGACAACAGAAACTTATAAATGTGAAGAAAAATAAGCCTTAAGCTAATTTACCACAAAATGATTAATGTTTTAAACAGGATTCAGAAGTTCCAGAATTAATCACTTCATTAGATTATAGAATACTTAGTAGGAGATGTAATTGTAAAGATTAAAAATTAGTAAAATAAAAACATTGGAGTGCATGTAATCTAAATGTGAGATAATAGCTATTCTATAAAGGCAAATCCTGTCATTTAGGAGATTCTTATATGTAATTCTTCAAACCCTATGTTTGATCAAGATAATACAGTTTTGATTGATTTTTTTTTCTTATTGCATACAATATTCTTGGATTGAAGATTGGGTTTATAGATAAGATTTGTAGACAAACACATATTTTAAAAAACCTCTTGTACCAAACAGATAATCATAGACCCAGGGCTAAACTGGAATATTTTGTTCATTCAAGTACTAGAGTTAGTATGATAGTGTTCATGGTCCATTTCTGCAGCAGCTCTACTCAGATCACTCCCATTACTGTATTTATTTGCTTACTTTTCCATGTCAAGAAAGTACACCCCTTCTTCAGCCTTCCTCTCATCTGGTTTTAATGCTCTTTTTAAACTTATTTGATACTATTTCTAATTGTCATCTCCTTCCATAGCTTTTGACAGCTATACATGTCTTATTGTCATTAGAAATAAAGAATTCTCATTATTAATTTACAATGTTATCTTCAAAATGTTTATAGTATGAGATCTTATCCCTCCTGTTTTCTTTTCTTCTTGATTACATGTAACCCTCTTCATATCCATTGATATTTCCTACTTTCAACAATTATCTCTTAATTTATCTCTTTAACTTTTTTTTTATAAAAATGAACAAACTTCCATTGTCAATCTCACTGCTCTTTTCTCATTGTAGAAATATATTTTAGCCCAATGCCTCCCTAGGTAATACACACAATTAAATGGTTATGAGCATTAACTTGTTTAACTAAAGTTACCAAACAGTTTCTGTGTTAATCTGCTATTTATCTTACTTGTGAATATTTATTTCCCAACTAGGGCAGATATTCCAGACATCAAACCTTGGAAAGAGACATTCATGTCTTTTGCATTTTGAAGGAACTGCAGATACACACACACACAAAAAAAAAAAAAAATAAATAAATAAAGCACATTTTTAGCTTTTAAAAGAAAACAAATGGCTTTGGACACATCTACAACTAAACTAGACCAGATCACAATGTCTGGACCTCATAAATTAAGAGTCTTTTTGATCATTTTCCTTTTTGTAAGGCTACAAAATGGATCACAGAAATCACAGATTTATGCTATTTTGAGCAGATATGTTGTGATTTTTTGTTCTTCACAGTGAAAGCAAACAAACACATAAGGAAAACTCTTTTTTCTTCACCAAACAAAAATAGCTAGTAAGTAGATATATCTATTTTTTGCACAGTTCTTAATACAAGAATTCATTATGTTTCACAAAGTCACACTGTGGAGTTGTGATTATAAATGTGTTTTCAGCTCAGCAACAATATCAGTTTTAAAGGAATAGTAAAAACCTATTAGTAGAGAGAGTAATACCATCCTTCCCAACAGAAGAAGAAATGCCCACATGGGGTGTTACTGTCTTCAAAGACAAGCAGCAAGCATGGGATGATGTCAGAGAAAATTCATGACAGAAGCTTTTGGGATTTTGTTCTTTTGCCCACTGAAATCACTGGGATACAATCTTTAACAGTTCACAAAAGCTTTCAGGAGGGTACCCTCTCTCCACTCCTTTAGTCTGCGGCACTGACTATGCATTCCCTGTCTAACCCATGACATTTTTCTGCTCAGTTTCTACAGGAAATAGAGTGAGCTTTTCAGTAAGAAGGAAAAACATATTTTAAATTTTCTACAACCTAAAAATACATTAAGGTTTGATTTTATTTTTTTTTTCCAAAGAACTAATAAAGTCTATCTCCCTTTACCCTCTTTAAAATTCAAAATTACTCTTTGAAGCTTAAAAAGACCTAACTATAAAAATCATAATTCCAGAAAAGACACCAGAAAGAAAGCAGAAATAATGAGACGGGTTTTATAAAATCTGTATTTCAGATACTGTCGCCAGTGGGTTGGTAGGAACATCTTTGATTGACAGAAAAATCATTTTCTTGACAGGAGAGGATAGCTACAGTGAATGTCATGCAGAAAAATCATAGTTAATGGTCCACCATGAAATGTTTGTTTCAAAGCAGAATTAATAATAGCAGCTCAAGTGAAGACAGGGACTTGCACACCAGATATCTCAAAAAATCAGCCTCTCAGCTGTGTATGAGAACTACAAATTATCTGAATTCACATGGTTTTTTGCACAAATGGTCCAGTGGGTAAAATACAAGCAAATAGGATAAAGTTTTGAAATGTTGAAGATGTAAACAGATAACAGAAAAGATTTGGGGCTGTATTCACTCAAGAAATAAGTACAAAGATAGCCACTTTTGCACACAGAGGGTTCAATCCTAGGCCAAATTCTAGTATAAATTGTAAATACCTGATAGTTGCTTAAGCAGTCACAGATTTATTGACGGGGATGTGATGTCACAGAGAGATGCACAAAACAGATAGCAGTACTTACCCAAAATGTGGATCTGTAACATCCAAAATTTTCTGGCCCTCCACCTCTTTACAAGTTCGAGTGTCAGTTAGGAATATAGTACTACACAATTCCTAAGCTTTAAGAAATATTCTTTCTAGAGAGAAGAACCAAATGTGCATACACTCACTCATAAAGGGAAAACCTCTTGCACAAGCGTAACCCAAGGGAGTCTCTCACCCAAAGGAGGCGATTACCAAAGGGAGGGTGAGGACTCAGTCTGCAGAAGTAACCTTGGACAGTGTCTCAGACTTGGTAGGAGGATTCATGACTGCAAGGACTATTTACTCCAAGGGAACTGACTCAAAATCAGCTCTCCAGCAGGGCTTCATTTATACCCTAGCTGAGTTTGCACTGTGGCCATTCTAATTAGTTGGGGAAAAACATGGGCTAAGGATCTGGACCCTGATGCACTGTTTAATTGCCATGGGGAGACATTTAATGGCTGTGAGGTGCCAAACCAATCTTTATCAGGTCTCTGGCAAGTCCTGGCCTTTTTTAGGTTTTTGTCAGGGCAGTCGTACCTGTCACAAGTGACACATATGCCACCTGTGTTGCTAGCTCTCTTCTTCCTCAGGCCAACACCAAACTCAGCAGCATCCCCTCAGCATACTTTTGTCTTTTATTCTTCATCTGTTTGTTCTTCTCCAACTCGAATCAGCCAAGAGAGAACACACCACTGAGAGAGAGCTCAGCAAGCTTCCCCCAATAGGAACTCCTCTGACTGGCCCCAACAGGAACTCTCGTCCACAGGAACTCTCTTCAAACTGATTATCTCCTTGTTGCTTCTCTCAAGCTAGTCAGTTCCTGGTTGATGTAACTTTAGCCTCTCCCACCACCGCAACCATGATCACCTGGGGGAAGGCAGGGCCTCACATAGGTGGGTTAGGCTCTGTCTCTGGGGCCTGAAACCACCTGGGAAACAAAACACACTGCTGGGTTGTGACTCATCCATAGGTCAACTCCAACTCGGGGCCCACAGCCCAGCCCCAGCAGTTCACTACCATACCTAAATGAGAAAATAAATGATATAAAAAGTCACAAGGGGTAAAAGAAGAACTGAATAAGGATTAACTATAAATTCAATGGTGCTTAAGTGATTTTCTGTTGGTGAAGTCCGGTAGAGCTGTATGGAGACTCTGGCTTAATACACAGAGTTTGGTTGTCCTTTCTACTCCCCAAAAAAGCTGACCCTAAATATAATCAGAGATACCTTTTGAGGTCAAAATGGAACCTAAATTGCTAGCTTTGTTACTACTTATATCCATTAGGTTATTAAATTCCTCAACTTTGAACATCCAAAATTCCACTTTGAACACCCAAAATTCCATTTCCATTCCTGAAATGAACCCTTATCTACAGTCTAAAAACTAGAGGTGTAGTCAGAATATTTGGAAATTGCATGATGCCCTGTTTTGAGTTAGAACCAAACTAATTCTATTCAATAATTTCACTTTATAGCTAAATCTCTTCTAACTTACTACACTTTCTGAAGTTAATGTCGTATTTTCACAGTGATATATCACTTCTAGCAGTGATAACACTAGTACAATTGCTACCATGGATTGATGTGCAGACCAAGGTCACTGCTAAATCTTGTGTACCACGTTGGTGGTTCAGATAGTAAAAGGCCACACGTACAGGGAGGAGTAGCCAGGACAGACGATCTTAAACTGATCAACAAGGTATTCCCTCCCATATGCATCATATTCAGTGTAAAGTTGAGGTATCATGAGGGCCAAGCTCTCTTCCTCAATGGCTGGTATCTGAGAAGGACTCTGTCTGTTCTGCCTTCTCTCCCTATCCATATATTCCTGAATCCAGTTCCAGAATCCAGCTTCTGAACCTGGTTCCTGTGAGCTGCTGAGCCCAGTCTGGGACATTGCCAGTGCCGCTCCACAGCATCAGTAGTGACAGTGATGTAATTGCCATCAGAGAGAGACTGGATTCAATACTGGTTTTGTATATATTTGTATGTATTCCATTTTGTTATCTTCATTAAAGCTGCTTTAGTTTTGTTTTCTAATCCAGAAGCCTCTCTCTCATTCCCTTCCTCTTAGATTTGGGAAGGGAGGGGACCAACAGTGATCCACAAATCTCTCTCCCTTTTCCTCTTTCTCTTCCTCTATTTGTGGCAGAAAGAGATGTTAACAGGGAATGTCTGTCATGGGTCTGGTGGTCTGACCCTAAACCTTGACAGAAGGATTGACTAAATCACCAAAAAGCTGTTGAGAATTACTCCATGTTATTCAAGGATAGAAAAGATACAAAGTTTTCTTAATCCCTCAAAAAAAACAATCCAATTGGTGGCTGTTAAAACCATAAAGGAAATTTTGAGTTCTGAGTGCCCTAAACTGTAGTTTGGATTGCTGCATTTTGGTTTTGCTTTGAGCAAGTGAGAATAATTTGGGTACGTAGGAAGTACATAGAGTTCATGATTTCTTTTCTGATAAATTGAACTTCTGCACTGGTGAAACGATTCTTCATTAAAAGACCATTGACAAGTGGAATGATTATCTGCCTAAGTTCAGTGAGATATGAAATATATGGTCATTTTTCATCTTCTGTTTTTAAAAGTAAAAGATGCTGCCCACTACTTACAACCAAAACCCAATTTAAATGCCCAAAAGTCCTTCCCAATAGTACTTTCTAAAATAGAAGACTCCTTTTTAGGTGTGATTTAGGCTGAACACACACAGTCTCACCTGAAGTTTATTCCTGAATAGAAACCAAGAGATCAGGCTTCAAATATTACTTTGTATAAAATTCCTGTTGGTCTTTCTAGTGGAAAAGACCTAAAAGAAATAAAGAACATAAACTGATCATATGTGTTTGATTGAAGGCAAGGACAATAGTTAGAAACCTTGTTTCATGGAAGGTAAATTTCTCCCTGAGTCTTTCTGCACCACTACATCCAGAACCAAGCTTTGTGTTGACACTTTATACTTGGCTGATTTTCATCTAAACAAGCATGTGCAAAGAAGCAGAATAAAGGCAGGGAAATATCTGCTCAATGACATGAATCTCTTCTTTCCTAATAAACGTAGGCACCTGCAACCTCATAGTCTCCCAAGAACTACTTTTTTATAAAGGAATCTCAACCAGGTTCAAACTAAGGAACATTTTAAGAGCTATGCATTCATTTATATTGTGATGAACATTTGTAAAGATATAAATTCATTGAAATGGTATGTGCATTTTTATCAGGGTCAGCATCTTTTACTTCCAGTTTTCACTGTGGCTTATATTTTCTGTACTTAAACATGATCTCTGTTCTGAAGTTTGAGTAATACATTATGTACTTGATGGAACAAGTTCACACTGAAGTCAACAAATTTGACTCAAGGGATAGTGATAAACATATTTTCAATAGGAACTATGATGAACACTATTGTGATGACATAGTTCAAATTCTCTGAGAGGTATTATAAAGATAACCTATATCTCAGATAATCTGAACTTTGAAAGTACCAATGCTTAAAAAATAAGTTCTCAGTAAATCAGCATCATAAGGCGACCAACATAGAAGCAGAAACCAGAAAAAGGTTTTGATAGACAGCTGGAACAGAAGCAGCAAGGTTTGAAGGATAAGAGCAAGAAGCAAAAGTTACTGAAAGAGAGGAAGTAAGTTGTGGTAAGACCATATAGAGGAGAAAGTCAGGTTTTGGTTAAACTTCTGCTTTGATTATCCTCATACTTACTTAATCTTCATAGGTTCTGAATAACAGGTGACTTTTTACCTAAAGTACAAGTTGTAAATGCAAAACTGAAGTCCATGAATGGAGGCTATTTTCTATTTTTTGCACTTCAGGAGAAAAATTACTTGCAAACTAATATATTTGCATTATTGAATTCATTAAGTATTGTAAGGAAACACCATTGTCATAGGCATTGTACTGACTAGATACTTGGTAAGGGACATGTCAGGAAGGTTCTAAAGCTACAAAGTCCCAGAATAATAAAGTTTTTAATCTCTACCACTCAAAAAGCAGCATTCTCTTCCTATTGCCTTGTGTGAGTATGGCTCTGAATGTTTCGCTTTACTGCTTTGTGCTTCAGTTTCTCAATCTCTGATATCCTCTCTAAAGCTCTTCGGGATGTGGTGATAAAAAGAGATAGCTAGTATTGCTACCAAGCCCTAAATTCTGCTTAAGGAATTCTATGGATCAGATGAAGCAGTATTAATACAGAAGGAGTGTTCTGTGGTATTGTAAAACATAGACTTCTCTGCATTGTTTTTTTATGTACAACCCACTTCACTGTCCTTCCTTTCAAACACTGAATTTTCTATAAGTGAGTTTGGGTTAGGAGGTTAGGGTGTGTGTTTTGTTTTGTTTTATTATTACCATTTCCTCTATTTTTCTCTTAATAGCTTAATCTTGTTAGGAGCTCAAGAAAATTTATAGGGGCAAAGTTGAGGGGTCTCTTTTTTTTTGGTCTTTTTAATCTTGAACCTGAGGCATTTACATCTTCCTAGTCACTATTGAAAATGGTGAGTTGTTGCAGGATGTAGCACTGGACATGCAACACAATTTAGTTAGTCTGAAGCCTTGTGACAGTTTGTGAAGTTAAGCAAACATGTGGGTATGTAACTAGGATACAATTTTATGCTACAGTATTGTAAAGCCCAAAATGCAATATATAAAAATAATCATGCTTTTTGTCTTCCTCAAATCTGAAAAGGATGAAAGAAACTTGACAGCACTTCCTCTGCTCATTTTCAGAACTGCTGATCCAGAAGACAACATGCAATTTAATGTTGTTAGTTTGGATTACTGTCCACACACAATTCTAGGAGAAAAATCTTGCACACTCTCTATCGTATAGCAAAACTCAAGTTTGCCAACATCCATATGGTCTTTGTGAATGAGTCTAACAGAATCTTCATTTTGAAAACCTTAAGAAAATGACTGATTTTCCTTGGGGCTGTATATATCTTCTACTCCCTCCTCACACTCACAGGGCCTTTTCTTTTCCATTTCTAATTTCACTTTAAGGATTGAAGGGCCTTTTCCATTTGATATGCTGTCTCAAACTTTGCTGGAGAAGGTATAGGCCCTCAAATAGAGCTCCATTCATTTTAATTTCATTTCTCACTCTCTTGCTTTTTAGAGAATTGTAAATAATTTCTTCTTTTATTCCTCCTAAGCTCTCTGCTTATTCACAATATCTTTCTTGAACTGCTTATTCACTCATTTGGGTTTTCCTTTTCTTGGGATGCACAACTCCTAATAGTTTTAATAGTTTGACTGGAAGAAATTCCAGGCCTTTCTCACATTCAGGTCCCTGAGTTCTTCCCTCCAATTGACTTAGCGATTCCTTCAAATCATCAAAGTTTGCCCTCATTTAAAATCCAGAACCATAGTTCCCTCCTTTCTTCCCCTGTAGTCCAGTTTGACCTTACAGCTAAATATCTCCTGTTCTCTTTTCTCTGTTTTTTATGCTTTTTGCCAACTTTTTACTTTATGCCCTTTCTTAAAGTATTATTTTCTTCATTACTGATAGTAGTGTAAAGTGAGAACAAAAGGAGGTCACTTGTCCTTTGGAAAAGTTTTCAAGGAGAGCACAGGGGAGTTCTATTTTAAGAGTTCTTTTTTGAGGTATCTATAAAGACAGAAATCCTTTGACTAAAGTTTTGTGAAATGTCAGAAGTTTTTCCTGTTGTAATATGCTAGTTTTTTTCCGATCACACATCTTTCCAAAGCTTAGTTTGCATGCTAGCCCCTTTGATATGGCATATTGTGCATGGTACTAAGCGTTCACCAGTGAGAGAAACTGTAGGGTGAAGATGTCTTATCACATATCATAATCGTGCAAACATGTGCTTCCCCTTTGTGAAGTTAAAGATTTCATTACAGTTTTTGCTGAAAAATATTTCGGGGCTTAAACACATACTAGCATTCCTTGGGATTGTATTTCTAAAGGAACAACTTGTCTTGCTAGAACAAATATTAACTATTGTCTGTAAGCTCAGCCAAAAGCTTTTATCCATGACCTCCTGATGATCTCAAAGGGCCTAATTCTGAACTCTTTTGGCAAGTCAGGCTCCTCAAAAGCAAAGTTTTTTGTCTCTCTGGCTAATTGTCTCTCTTTATATTTATACAAATAATTGCCTTTATTTTCTCAAGTATAATCCACTCCCAGATATCATTGTAGCCTGGAAAAGGAAGTCTTAGCAAAAAAACCTAAACAAACAACAACCCACCCCCACCACAAAACAAGACAAAAACCAAAATCAAGGCAAAAAAAACAAAAAAAAGAAAAACAGTTGAGTTAAATCATCTGAACAAATTAGAACTCATACTAATAACTAGACTAAAATTTGTGATTTCTAGGTATAGCTAGAAGGTGGATGCTATCGCTCTGATGGATTCCAAAGGTATGTCTTAACTGAAAATATAGTTATTTTATCTCTATATTTCTATATAGTAAATTGAGTAGCCCCTGAAGAAACTGTTGTTTTCTCAGTAGGAGCCTTTATGTTTAGTCTAAAGCTGAATGCGGCTAAATTTACCACTCCTGGGATGAAGGACTCTTTTTATTTCATGACTATATTACCAAATATCTTTCAGATTGTTTCTGGCTTAAATCTCAAAACATACAGTAGGAACCAAGTTATGCTTAAAGCCGTTGACAACCAGTTTTCAAAATGGTCTAAAACTGCCACCTTCTGTCTGTTTTCATTGCTTCCCCTACTACGTGAAAGCAGAGCTACATTTATTCTTTGGTCATAACTTGGAATCCTGGTTGCAGCCAGTGCATATAGTATACAGTGAAATATATGAGAACAAAGCATGCTTACTGCTTTTACTATTAGAGACAGAAAATAAAAATATCAGTCTATCAGATGACCATCCAGAAGTTTGAATCTTCTTAGTTTTAAGAATCACAAGATATAGCTTAGGTTCTGAATCAATTTTTCTTTTACTACACATACTCCTCACTTCACACATATTAGTAGCACCCATTTCTTTCTGTCTGCTTTCAGTGTGATGCTCCTCCCATCATTTTAGATCATTCATTTTTCCATTCTGTTCCTTGGTTGTGCTGGGCTCTGTGCTTTTAGGATCATGTCTTCTGTTTACACAGATAGTAAATGATAGAATACATCATACTTTCCACAGGGATACCAGAGCAGGTGAGTGAAGAAAAAAAAGCAGAGTCTATTCTTCCAAAGATGTTCAGAATTGTCAAAACTTTTTCTAACTGGCAGCCACCAAGGATTTAGCTCTTTGTGTTGGATGACAACATAAAAAAATATGTCAATAATCATAGCCTTTTGTCTTTTGCAAGAAACAACGCCATATCAATCTGATAAGCAGACTTACAGTTTAAAACAGAGGTTCAGTCCCCACCCACAAGTACATACTGAAGATTATTGGGCAAGTCAGAGCTACTTCTGTGAATAGATTTCTGCAGATTAATGTATCTAGCTAATTTGAGTGGTTTTTTTCTTAGTTTTTTTAAAGACTGCATTTTTATTTTCCCACATCAGCCTGCAGTTGCTAGAATACTAATATCTGGAGTTACCTAAAAAACGTATAGTACCATTAAACTTAGCAAATGAGTGCAAACTACATGAAATTAGTTGGTTTTTACAATATGGTATTATTCTTCTGAATCTCACAAAGAAGTTTCTCCTCAAGATGAAAGAGTAAGAAAAAGGTCACATAGTATATTAACCATAGAGCTCATCTCCAATATAATAGACAAAATTACAAAGGAAAAATAACCATATATTGCATTTTTCAGAACCTGATAGGTTTTTCCACAAACCTACAAGGTTTTTCTTTAAGATACATATCTTGTGGGAAAGAAAGTAAAAAGTGTAATATTCTTCCATTCAAGTGTTCTTCTCTCTTCTCCATTTAGCAAGGTCTCCCAAGTAGGCAGATAGTTTCTTCATTCATAGAAATATACTTCCTTTGAAAAAAAACAAAAACAAAAAAAAAAAACTCACCAAACCAAAACAACAATCAAACAACAAAACCTACCAAAAAAACCAAACAAGAAAGCAAACAAAAAACCCAAATAAATCAAGCAAACAAACAAGCAAAACCAGAAAACTGCTGTAACCCCTTTAATTTTCTATTGAAATAACAGATTGCCATAGTGCATGCATTTCTGTGTATTAGAACAGAACTGAAATGTCTATAGAGTTGAAATATCTAATTTTCTTTGTTATAGATTGTTTTGGGACTGGTGTTTTATGGGGTTTGTTAGAGATTAGTCTAATATCCGTCAAAATATTATAACATTTAACTCATCAAAAGAAGAAGGAACTACTCTGTGATGAGGAACTACAAAAATACACATTCAGTAACTTCTGTTTGAATTTTCTGCCAAGAAAAGAGAATGAATAACCTACTGGTAAACACTAGCCATCTGTAAACAGATACAGAGCAAACAATAAAACACTATAAGAAAATTGTTTACAAAATTGCTGTTTTCTTTCAAAATATCTACCAATACACAAAATCCCACTGCAGGGAGGCAAATTTTACTAAATTGAATATTTTTACTGTGAAAAAGAAAGTCACATTTCACAATATGAATACATATTCCCTCAGTCACTGAGGGATGTTAAATATTATGTCACTTAAAATCTTCTGTACAGCTCCTATGATAATATGAAGCAACACAACAGCAAGCACACAAAAGTACACAATTCTTCCAACAGTCTTCTTTCAGGTGTTTGAGGCTTGTTTGCCTCCAGTCCTTCTTTGTTTTTGTTTTTGTTTTTTTTTCAAATTATCTACTTTTAATTTTCAGTTTCAGGAGGAATTTTATTGTTCAATTTTTATGGTTTCCCAGCACTTCTGTGCAACAAAAAAGCATAGTCAGACAAGAAATATTTAATTCCCTCCATGGTATATTAATAGGTCGGATCTTTCCTTCCTGTTTAGAACTTTCTAATGTTACACAAAGAATAGAAAAATGGGGCACTTCATCACAGTTGAGCCACATGAATAATAACACATATAGTACTAAATTAAGGACATCAGATTGCATGGAATTAAATTCATTTCTTTAGCAGCAGCTAGGTAAGATCTGTCACTACAACTAAATGGATTGGTTTAGATTAGGATCAGAATATTCATACTGCAGCAGAGATCTGCTGGCTCAGATCAGAGTTCAACACTGGTTCTGTATCTACTCATGTTTTAAGTAAATAAAGGAAAATGGTAATTAGTAAAACTGAGGGGTAGAGGGTTATCCCATTATTTGATTACCTGAAGGTTTTACCCAATGAATCTTAGCATAACATTTTTCAGTTTTCTGATTTCTAGGGGAGCGTTTAATGCAAAGTTGATAGGTAAGAGCTTGAGAAGTATGTTAGAGCAGAGCTGGACAGAAAACTTTAGCTTAGCATTATGTTGAGAGGCATTGCCTAGCAAGGACAGAGTTTAAAGATTGTCATTTAAATTCACTAAATACATCATCTATTCTTTTTAAGTTCACCTACATTTTGTCAAAGCCAAAGTCTTCAGTAAGACTGAAGAATAACATTTAAACTCTCTTATGGTCTTCAGTATCAAATTGAAAAATATTTTTTATTCCATAAAATTACATGAATACAAAAGCAGCTGAAATGAGAATAAAATGTTTTAAATAAGCTAAAAAAACCCCACAAACAAAACAAAAAAACCAAACAAAACAAACCCCAACCAACCTCAACCGTCATAACCAAAGAAAACCTCAATATTCCATAAGAGAAATGAATATTTATTGTTTTTATTGTTTTTCAGAAATTGTAGAATTTTTAAGAAGCCTGTTATTTTCATGCTGCCTATCCTAGAGTTTAGCAAGATACATTCATAGATATTTCCCAAACCCCTTTTTTTAGAATTTTAAGTAATCCTTTACATTAATTAAAGTTCATTACTGCATCTGCAAGGTCTATTGATGTGAGGTCATTTAACCCTTCTTTCAGAAAGGAAAAACACTTCTCATCATGAAACACTAATCACCCTCAAGAAGTTATTTTCCACATCTCCTACTGAAAATGATTTTGCTTAGAAAGGAAACAAGTAGTCACTATATATGAGCAAGAGAGATGGGGAAAGAATAAAAAGAAGGTAAAAAGTGACTTTGCAGTATAGTACCTAGGTAGAAAACCTGATTTCTGGTACTGTTTTGACATGGTTCGTATCTGTTATATACATTGTTACTGAGTAAAACACAGGCAATGTTCAAACCATTTGTGTTTAACAATTAGAAAGTATAAGTTCACAGGAAAATTCAGACTGCTGGGCACCTGGGGAGGTCTCCTGCCCCAGCACCTGCCCTGAGCAGGCTCAGCCATAGGCTCAGACCAGGCTGCTCAGGGCTTCACCCAGCCTGTAAGTGAAATGCCCAGGGATGGAGACAGCCCAAACTCTCTCAGCCCCTGCTGCACTACTGGCTGCCATCATGGGCAAAAGTCTTCTCCTTATCTCCAGCATTTGTCTCTCCTGTTTCATCCCATGTCACTGCCTCTTGCCCTTTTAACAAGACTAAAGCTGACAGATTAGAAATGTGATGGCTTGCAAAATCACAACAGTAGGGATAGAAATGTGTCTACAGAATCACAGAATCACAGAGTGGTAGGGATTGGAAGGAATCTTGAAAGATCATCTAGTCCAATCCCTCTGCCAGAGCAGAATCACCTAGATCAGGTCACAAAGGAACGCATCCGGGTGGGTTTTGAATGTCTCCAGACACANTGTGTCAGCCACTCTTCCCAGCTTTGTGTCGTCAGCAAACTTGCTGACAGTGCACTCCAATCCCTCATCCAAGTCGTTGATGAATATATTGAATAGTACTGGTCCCAGTACTGACCCTTGGGGAACTCGACTAGATACAGGCCTCCAAGTAGACTCTGTCCCATTGACCACAACTCTCTGGCTTCTATCCTGCAGCCAGTTCACAATCCACCTCACTACCAGATCATCCAGACTACAATTCCTCAGTCTAAGATCGTTTTGGCATGGATATCAGTTTAAAGTGAAGGATCTATGTGATGTAGTCTAACTGGAGGATGATACCTGAAAGAGACAGCATGGCAGTGGCACTTACTTTGGAACAAGAGGATAGGTGAGTTGTGGAGCTTGCAGGGGAAATGATCTCTTAGATGGTCCACAGAAGACTACCCAGGGTATCTGTCACTCAGTAAGTCCTCCTAACTTTATATCCTTCACCTAGGCCCAGATAGAAAAATACACTATCAGGTATTTGCCTTATGACAAGGAATTTCATTGGTTTTGTTTTTTTTCTACAGAGAGGAGAGATAAACTCATTATTTTCAAAAAGCTTTGTTTCAAAGGGAGCTGTTGTAAACTATTGCAGGTGATTTCACCGTAATTATAATAAATGATATGGAGTCCTACTTAAAGTAGCTGAGAAAACAACATGATATTAGCTTGCATAGCCTCCAGGTTTTTGTTGCTTTTGTGCTATCTGGCTTTTTTTTTTTTTCCTATTAACAAGTGTTATGCAAGAAAGAAAAACTTATAAGAAGAAGAAATAAAGGCAAACTTTTTTACTTTTTCTTTTTTTTTTTTTATGTTAGCCTCTTTTGTCCTCCCCAGCAGCTGCAGAGCAAGGTCCAAACAATAAGCAATGAGGTGATACTGCCTAACATATATACCCTAAGACAGTGCTATTCCTATAGCAGCATCACAAAGTGACATTCCAGATACCTAAATGAAGATTTCAGATCAGATCCTCATCTAGTATTCAACTTCAGTTAATTTACAAGTTGTTTAGGATCATCTAAGCATGGGGTAGACTCTGATTAGTCACGTGTTGTTCAGTGTTCGTTCTGCTTCATTTATTTTTGCCTGTGAAAGGTGCCTGCCTGCTGCATGAGTTTCTGATCCAGCAGCTTCTGTGCAGCAATGTACTCTACCTGTGAAAACTTCACACAAAGCATTTAGCTTCAATAAGCATAATAAAAAGACCAAGAAATTTGTTAACTCTGTTAAGGGTGTCATAGGCAGCTGGCTACAGCAGGCTGGTTTTTTTAAGGTGTGATAGCTGGCATCTCACCACCCAAGGAGGATTATACATGGCATAGAAATCCTCAACAGTTTTAAATGGTCTTTTTTTTTCCCCACTTTATGGCAAAATGTTTAGATGTAGAAGCTTGGAAAATTTGTATGGAAATAAAACATAGTCATCCATAGTCTTCCAAGATGATCAAAAAGGTGAATGTGTTTTTATGGAAACACTTGCTAGTAGATTTTCATTAAATATAACATTCCACTGGATATGTAGTATTTTGGAAGACTATAATAGACCAAAACATAACTCAACCAAAACATGGCTCCACCAAAACTGAACTTCTTGTTTAACAACAGAAGGAATGTATTTACTTTGGCAAAAATAAACCATAGGTGAATATCAGAAAAATGAATAGTGATTGTGTGTTGAGTTTTCAAGGCTAATGGCTGTACTTCATGGCAGCGTATTGAATTCATAAATCCCTCTGGCATGGAACAAATAGAATTGTAGCATATGAGGAAGTTTGAGAAGGAGAAATACAATAAAAATATATTCTTGCTAGGTCACATTACTTTGTATGCTATGCTGTGACCAGAGATAAAGAATAGAGTAGAAATATTACTAAAATAAAGAGTAACAGGGAAATATTAACATTTGTAACATACACATGTAACACTGTGCCTTAAACATTACATCAACTGCTGAATTATGTTTGTTTTTAATTTGTCATCATTAAGACCCAACCACACTTGGGTCTCAAGTCACAGAGTCTTTTTCTAACACTTATGTTAGAGAAAAAAAAATTATGCAGTGGCTGTGATCAAACATTGACACAGGCAGCTTAGAGAGGGTGTGGAGTGTTGATCCTTGGAGATATTCAAAGCCTAGTTAGGCATGGCCCTGAGTGGTAGAACTGTGCAATTTCCAGAGATGTCAGACAACATGAGCCATACTGTGGTTCTGCGGTACTGCAGTATGCATCATCCATATGTCCCTGATCGGGATTTCTTCTTTACTTTCATATCTTCAACATGCTGCTTATCAAACTTTCACATTAGTATTAATTCTGGATCTGGGTTTTAGCTCTTCAGGGCTGTGCAGTGGAGAAAGCAAATAAATGCAGAAGCCATAATCAGTTCCTATATACCTCTTATCTGTCAAATTTATGAAAATAAAAGCATTGTTGGACTTTCTTCCAAATTCTGCATTTCTGTATTAGCTACGAGCTGAATTTCAATGGGAATTTGAAGCAGAATGTGGCCTAGTCTATTTTATAAATTTTTAATTTTTGTACCATACTTTTGAGGTATTTTTATGGATTTTCAAGCCTGTGATAAATTCTTCATCAAGACTATATAAGATATTGACAGATATCAGGCAAACCACCACAGTGCAAACACGCAGGACAGTCTCCCTTCTTGTAACATCTCTCTTGGAAGCCAGCATTTCTTTTCCTTGCCAACCTATCTTCTCTAAAAAAATGGAATATAGTCCACCTGCATTGTGTTAAACTCTTCTTTATTTTTTTTTTTCCTGAAGATTCTATTTTGTCATTATATTTGTCTTGTGGTAATGAGACAAAAGCTGTTCTATTCATTAATACTCAAACTTCTACGATTTAAGGAAGTGCATCATACATGCTTCCTCCATTTCATAATGCATACATTTTAGTGAAACTTGGTGTTAAAATAATCTAAAATAAAGACCTTGCAAAAAATGTGTCAAAGGACCAAATATAATGTTAATTTCCTGTTTATTCTACTCCCCTTTCTCTTTCTCCCATATGTAATAGGAGATCTCAAATACTAGCTGAACAATAAAATTCAATATATTTATAACTTTATGAGTTTTGCATGGTTGGATATCACAGGAATGACACAGTTGGATGGTCAAGTGAAAGGAAATAAATTAGCAAAATACAGAAATGCTTGGGCTCATAATATACTAGAAAAACCCCATGAGATATGTATCTCATGGCGAAGGAGACACTATCAGGGTAAGAGGTGCAAAAAAAGAAGACAGCTTTGGAGCATTTATCAGTTGCAGACCATAACAATTCTGAAAAACTGAGGAAATGCTTATCCATCTTGGAGGAGTGTGACTGAAGCACAGAGGGGTCTATCTTGTTAAGCCCAGTTTGAAGAAAAAATACAGACTGCCTCAATGCTAGGCTTTAACTAGGCTTTAAACTGCCTTTTCCTCCTACTTTACTTTTTGGCTGTGTTTAGCTTCTTTCTATTATCATTTTTAGTACAAGCAAAAATTAATTCAGCCAAAATTATCTTGTGAAAGGTTTAAATGTTATTGGGAAGACAGAAGGTGTGTCTTACACATTATCACACAGCCAAAAGAAGAATAAGACTATGACCTTGAGAAAAGAAGTGACAGCTCCAGTAAAAAAATAGAGATAACAAAGATCCACATCTAAAAGGAAAACAAAGATCTACATCTAAAAGGAAACATGAGTCTACAGGGACCAAGGAAAGTGAATGCAGAATAAACCAAGCTTCCCTGAAGCACTCCCCAACATCAACTGGAATGAAGTGGTCACAGACAAAAATGGGTCATAAACCAAACATTTTAATATCTCACAGCTGCGCAATATCTGTTCAAAGTACAGAAAATTGTCGAGGTTTAGGGACAGCTGGGAGCGGAGCATCATGCAGCCACTTGCTCACTGTTCTCCCCACATCCAATGGCATGGCAAGGAGAATAAGGAAGAAAAGGTAAAGCCCCGTGGGTTAGGATAAGGAGAATTTAATAGAACAACACAAGGAGAAAAAAACCAACAGTAATAAAAATAATACTAAAGAAATAATATATAAAACGACTGATATGAACCAGAGCACTCACCAGAAACACCTGACCCTAGGACACAAAACCCCTACACTTCCCCCAGGCTAGCCTCTCCCCCTCTCCAACTTACATAACAGGAATGACATCAGTATGGTATTGGCTGGCTCAATTGGCTATCGGGCTGTGGCTTCTCTCAGCTTCTTGTGAAAATCAACCCTATTCTAGCGAAGCCCAGGACAAATATACTTATTATGAAGAGATGACCCCTAACTACAATTTCTGTCTTGTTTTGTTTCAGCTGAATATATTGAATATATAAATATATTGAAATCCTTAGCAACAAAATATTTGTCATTTCCAAGCCTTAGCAAAACTTTCTGAGGTATTTGTGGTAGTGCAAACTAGGAAAAAAGTAATAGACAAAGAATAGCTATAAAATTTCTGTCTGAAAAATGACCAGGAAAAACAAACAAACAAGCAAGTCATAAAAAATCCACCTTGAACCAGCCAACAAAGACAGTATGATGAAAAGACTATAGACTGAAGAAGCAAACTACATGCAGATAACACGAGTTCCTGTGTCTGACATTTCCAATTAATTGCTTCTAAGATTTGACAGGCAGCTAGCCAATACCAAACACTAAGCAAAACATTTTAGGTGGAATTCAAGCTTTATGCTTCAGTAGACCTGTAAATTTTGTCTTCCTTTCTATCTGTAATTAAACTGTGACAGCTACAATATAGCTGTAATTGCTACAGCTCAAGAAGTTTTCACTACAAAAACAAAAGTAGTTGAGTATTGAGTCCTGGAACTAAGAAATTAATTATATGAGACTCATAAAAGGCAAGCAGCTAAATCCTCATGCTTTACACCAAAATGTATCTATCCCTAAAATCTTAAATTAATGGGAAGCTAACTAATACTTCTACTTGTATCTTAACTTATGTATGCAGGCTTTGCATTACAGTTCTTTCTCAGTTTGTTACTTTTTTTTTTTGCCTAGCCACTTAGTCAAATCTTACTTTGACTGAAGTAAATCTCTACTCTTTACCTGCTGACAGAGTTCCTTTATAAAAAACTACATGTACACACAAGCACATAGGATTTTAAGTGTGTAGGTGTTCACATCCTCAGATTGTACTATTTCTGATTTTTAAAATTGAATATAAATTTAGCTCTGCAACTATTATTCGTATATAGCGCATTAGGCATTTGGCCATAGATACGTTCAGGGAACTAGTTGTTGGTTATATTGCAATTGGTATGCAACAAAACAGCCAAAGTAAGTGAATTTACAAAGTCCAGTAGTATCTGGGGATATGCTGAAAAGCCAGTGCAGTTATATGTGTTCACTGTTACAGTTCCCAGTGGTACTCTACAGTTAATGCCTCTTCAGCTCTCTTGTCAGACTCACAGGTTTTGCTTCAAACATGTTTTGAGGATGGATAAATCTGAGGCTTATTAGTGCCTGTCGTGGTTTAACCCTGGCCAGCAACTAAG
>VYZX01021000.1:7286-39307 GCA_013401335.1 Brachypteracias leptosomus | reverse complement strand
CATGCTTTCAGACAGGTGGGTAGCAGGCCCTATTCTCTGTCACATTGATTAAATGATTTCTCATAATGTCTCTAAACAGTTCTTTCAATAAACATCTTTTCTGAAAGATGATACAAAATATGGTTAGCAATCTTTTTTGTCTCTCTCCAGTAACAGTAAAAAATGCATATATAACTTATATTTATTTAGTTTTACTCTTTCTGACCACATTTATTTATAAAGATAGATGTAAAAATATTATTTGGTGAAATATTGTGAAAAAGCCTTACCAAGTCCATCTGATCATCCAATCTTGATAATTATTGAGCTAACAATGTAAATTTGTTACATTATTTCTGCATGTGAGCCATCTATTATATGGAGTCTTGCTGCCAAAATGATGACACTGCATTCAGAGCACTCTGTGGCCATGGAAGACCAAGATAACTTGCTCATTTGGAAATGGCCCAGTAAGCACAACTCCAAAGCACATCATATTTTATTTCTGAAAAGTTGTACCTTTATTATTCTCTGAGTGTCATATCTTACCATAACACGTACTAAATGCAAATATATATAAAATTAAGAACGTTATATTTAGTTTTAAAAGAAACTGATTTGTTTAAAATTTTGACATCAAGATCAATTTACAGCCTCTTTAACAAGTCTATCTTTCCTAATGAGAATAGCCGTTCTTGGATATGTGAGGTACACAACACAGAGATGAGGTAAGAATTGTGATTTTTAAGTGATATGTTTTATTTCTTTTTATAGAAATGACAAATGGTGTTTAAATATATTGTCCACATATGGTTTTATACTGGACCACAGTAACACTTTGTTCTGCAGGAGAAAAAAATCTAGCTTTCCTCAGACTCAATAAGCATTTTTCCTTTTCTTGAAAATTAATTATAGATTTGATGTACTTGTAGATAGTCATTGATAGACTTGAATTTTGTTTAAACTCTAAGTCAGCTTTTACATTACTGAACAGCTTTTCAAATACTGAAATCACATCACTAAATCTGACATATATTCTGAAACATTCAGGTATTTTTAAAATTAATATTACTTTTTCTCTAATTGCCTTAATATTATTCCCAGTGGTATACTCCTTTATAAATACTATGTTTCTCTATAAGTAGAACATAGTGAATTATACTAGTCTAAATTAACTCAGTAGTTACTGTGACTTTTTCTGAGTACAACAATGAATAATACTTAATGCAGGTTAAGAACAAACCCTCTTGTTATGCATGTGGACAAATTATGTATTGCAAACCCTACTTTATAATTAACCATTTCACAGAGTGATGGTTTTGGAGGTTTTTCTCTTTAATGCNCAGCCCAGCCCCAACCCTTGACAATATAAACATATGAAGTTTTCAGATTAGAGTGATATTCAAATGCTACATGGTCTTTGCTAATTTCATGTCAATAATTTTTCATTCTTCCCATTAATTTCCCTGCCCTATCAAGCAAAAGCTAATTTTCTTCTCTTGAAGGAGCCTTCTCTGCTTATTTCCCTTCCTACTAATTGTGGTTCATTCACTACTAGGAAAGACCANGTTACTGTGACTTTTTCTGAGTACAACAATGAATAATACTTAATGCAGGTTAAGAACAAACCCTCTTGTTATGCATGTGGACAAATTATGTATTGCAAACCCTACTTTATAATTAACCATTTCACAGAGTGATGGTTTTGGAGGTTTTTCTCTTTAATGCATGTCCTGGTTTAAGCTAGAACAGAATTAATTTGTTCAGTGATTTTACTTT
This sequence comes from Brachypteracias leptosomus, assembly GCA_013401335.1. Taxonomy (NCBI): domain Eukaryota; kingdom Metazoa; phylum Chordata; class Aves; order Coraciiformes; family Brachypteraciidae; genus Brachypteracias; species Brachypteracias leptosomus. The sequence continues at coordinate 37,549 of VYZX01021000.1, read as the reverse complement.
TCAGTTGTCTTCTAACTGTGCTTTCTGAAGGGAATGACACATTTTTGCAGACAGTGTCTGCTTCTAACAGGGATAAACTTCATGTTACTACCAAGGATTGGTGTGCAGAAAGGCTCTTACTTATACTTGCTCCTAAGGAATCCAAGGTCACTGCTGAATCTTATGTACCACATTGGATGTGCAGAAAGTAAGAGGTCACACCTGTGGGGAAAGGCAGACAGGACAAGTGACTCTAAACAAGCAAGGTATTCTACCCTGTATATGTCATATATAGTATAAAGCTGAGGGTCAACTCTCTTATTCAGTGGTCGGCACCCANCTAGGAAAGACCATGTCATCTATTTTTATCTGCCCACAGGATCATATGTAATTTTCCTTTTTTTGAATCCATTCTTCTTTTTCTTTGCCAGTCATTCAGACTTGGCAAGATCACCTATACCCACATATAATATTTTTTCATTGATTTTCTTCAAATTTTCCTAGCTGCAATGTCCACAAAAAATTACTAGTAATATCTAGTATGCTACTCTGCTGCAGCTTTGCCTTTTTAGCATGATAAGTATTGTTCAGTGTGATTTTTCTTTTTCTGTACATCTACAGTTTCTTATCTTATGTCTGGTTTGATCTTGCTCTGTGTTCTTTAGAGTAGTTGACACCAAGACAAGGCTTCTAAATGCAATAATAATAAAAATTAATTGATCAATATATCAATGAACCCAGTACTGCCAGTACTGTTTGCTAGATTAAATTTTGGGGGATGCCTCTTACGTTTCTTGCATTTGACAATATTTGGTTTATTGATGATGTCATTGTTTTCCCTGCATTCAAGTCTATCCCTAGATGAACAAAAATGTTCTTTATATACACTGAAAGATTGTGAAAATGTATGTAAGTAGCTCAATTCAATGAAAAATGTTGTTGCTGATGCCAAGAATTTTGCAAGATTCAACAACAAATACGTATTGCTACTAAAAACAAGACTGAAAATTCAACAGGGCATCATTTCTTCTTAAGATTCCAGCAGGCTGCAAGTGTGCTGATGGTGAAATAGCATGCAAAAGAAAAAATGAGGATGACTAGGCAGGTCAACTTTACATCAACCCCAGGAAAATAAAACAGAACAACTCAGGGAAAACTTAAAGTGAATAAAGTTCCTATCAATATAATAAACTTTAAAAGAGGAGTTATTTCCTTCCAAAATATATCACAAGCATATCAGCAACTTAATTTAAAAAATGCAGATATATATAAGCAACAAACTATGGCTAAATGTCCTCTCATTTATGTCTGACAAAAAATCTATGACAGAAAGATTATTACATAAAAAGATCAACTTACTCTGAAAAACTGAAAATGTATTTACAGTAGTCACCCTTCTTAGGAATATTTAATTCAGCAAATAGCTCAACATTGTCTAAAGTTATATATATGTATGTAAATATATACATATTTGCCCTGCATGGTTGTTTGATCCTCTTGAGTCCTTCGCTCAGTTGTTTTCTTCAGAAGTTATCACAGTGCCTTCTAGTCAATAGATTGTATTATAAAGTTTTAAAGGATATCCGTGACATACCAGTAAATCAATATATTGGAGCCATTAGTGTTCACAGCATTTAGAAGTAGTCTGTGATCCTTGCCTGAAATGTACTTACACAGTTTTGACCATCAGTAGTGGAATCAGATTTCATATAATTTTTTTATGTGAAGTGAGACACCCTAGAGTTCAGCTTTAATGGGTCCTGTCTCATTTTTTAAATCTGCATTTAATTACAGGTTTCTGGTGACAGTTTCACCATCAAAAATATTTTAATATGTTTTCTTTTACTAATTGCTCATGTAATGGAAGGTATGTCAGTACTTCTTTCTGATTTGTTCAGGGAATTTTTTTTTTTAAATACAACCAAATTATAACCCTAAAACCACCTAGACAAAACTAAGAAATTCAGTAAGTTTGCAGAGAACTTAAAGTTTTATTTTCTAGCTTGTTAGACTTTAATGTATAGAGGTTTCTACTCTGTTGCAGCAGCTAATACGTTTTTATAAAATAAATAAGTTTTTTCAGGCTAATAAGATAGTTCATAATATGAAGTAGGGGATGATATGAGTATCCTCTATGGGTTATGAGGTACATCAAAGGTTTAGATCTGATCTGTGACCTTGATACTCGCAGGTAGTAGTGAGATTTTTCAGGATTGCTCAGTAATGAAATTCCCAAGGCTTTAGTTAGAGTTATGGGCCTTAGTATTCCTTAGCATCAATTATCAATATATATCAGCTTCAGTCACAACTGGAATGAAACGCTGCCAGATTTTCAGAATGAATGGCTCAGTAGCAGCACCAAAAGAGTCTGCATCCTGAAATGAAGGGAACTATCCTACTTGACTGAAAATATTGAAACTAGGTGGATATAAAACATTTGTTTATACTAGTGTTGATCAAGGACTCTATCATTTTGTTGCAAAGTTTCACTAGAACTTAGATATTCATAGATAACAAATAAGCATTTCAGTTTCAAAATGGACCAGCAGATATTCTTGCAATAAAAAGTTAGCATCATGAGATGGCAAGGGATAGTCTTAAAGGACAGAGTGCCAATGTTATATTATCACTTGCAGCAGTCTCACTTGTTTTTCCTCATACATTTTGATTAAGTTTTGAGACTTGATTTAAGGCAGCTATAAAAATGCAAAATAATTATTTTTATAGTGATACAGTTTTGAAAAATAATAACAAGCAACTCTTTTTCCTCTAATCAAGAGCACTTCACTTGTGTCTTTTAGTCTTAATTTCTAAGGAACCATCAACTTCTAACTCAGCTATTTACAAAGCTATTGGCATGACAAAAAATACCATGAAGTTTACTTAATACCGGAAGATCTTCACCCATTTAACCTGTAAAACTTAAGTGATTTTCATCAAAGCTATTAAGCTAACTTATAGAGCTTGACAGCGGAGATTTAACATTCTGTTTCATAGAGCAAGCCATTTGTGGTTGCATATTAGGAATTTCTGTCATTTGTGATAGATCTCGCCTACAGTCCAACAATGTAAAAAGAAAGACTATTAATTTCAATGGGCTCTGGGAAAAACCCTGGAGACAGTAGCTATTAATTAGTTGTATCTTCTCTATAAATAGCGAAGTGGCTTTCCCTTCACCAAGCTTCTGTTTTCCACCTAGTTTGCAAATATGTCGAAGATCTGACACATATGTTATTAAATATAATTTATAAAGCAATAATATGTTATCTTGATACAATAATTCTCTACAAAGTAGTTTTATCTGTGAAACTTAAGATATAGATCACTACTACCCAGTGCACTGTTTCAGAACAGAGGCTATGTGGCTATCAATAGAATAACACGAACATAGGAAAAAATTAATCATCTGCCAGTATTTTTTACATTTTCACAGCCAAGAACAAAATGCCACATGACTGTAAGAAATCCAGCAGGTTTTTCACTTCATAACATTGGAAGATTGTTTTTCAGGCAAACAACAACAAAAAACGTCTCAGTCAAGAGGAAAATACAGATTCAGTTTCTTGAAGCACAGAAGGCTTGATTCTCACTAAATATAAATCACTGTAGCTTCTTGGGCATAAATGGCCACATCCTGAACAGTATAATTTGTTGCAGCTAAGACAGTTTGCTCCAAACAATGATCTGGCATCTTGCGTCTTGAATTTCATGGTACTTTATAATGGATAAAATGTGTTAGACAAACACTATCTTTGTCCTTGAAGATGATTCAGTGTGAAAGGGCAAGAAAAAGGATAATATAAATCAATAGAATCAGCTAGCTTGTTTAGGGTTTGTTTTACTTCAGATTTCTTTGGATTATGGCTTTTTCATTGTTGACTTTTAAATCAGTAGCAAAACTCCCATTTACTCCAGTAGCTCAGGATCTTGCCAAAAGGACATATACAACAAAAACAAAGCATGTGATACATGCTTGATACATAGCTCCTCAGAGTGGAGGCAGAGGGGAAGAAATTTTCTGAACACTGCGTTGGTAGGTGGATAGTGGAGAGCATGGGATAAGCTAACAGGTGCATGGTACTGTTGGTAATGGACATCTTAATTCCTGTAAACTCAACATCTGTGTGCAGAGACTGCCTCCTGGCCTCATCAACAGCCATCCTGGATTCAATGACCACATGAAAGTATGTTAGGCGATTTCCTATACTAAAGTTATATAGAGTTATATAGAGAGTTTTACGTTGCCCAGCTGCCATTGCAGTGTGCCAATCAAAACAGTATATTCACTGTACATGCTCAAAACACAAAGCCAGCTTAAATACCAGATTTGCCCCTAGATCTATAACATACCTTAATTCCTTCACCTTAGGCTGCTAAAAAAGTCAGATTTCATCAACAGTCACTTAAAAATAAAATTCATGGTTACAGGCTCGTTGTATATATCACTCTGTAAATTCAGGAGAAAAAAAACCCACCATTTTTCTACCTTCTGGAAGCTCTATCCAATCTTGCACCTTTGTCAGTCAACTGTTTCTCTGAAATACTGATCTTAAATCTTATGTGTATCTTCAAGAGGCAGTGGTGATGTCTGTTATTTTGAAGCTATTTCAAACTCCCAGAGAAGTGCTGCACATTTTCATTTTGTGCCTATCTGCAACACTCTTCTTAGTCTCACTCATTTCTCTGTAGGCAGTAGTTTGTCACCTCTATTGCATCATTTTGAAACTGTAGATCTCTCTCTAGGCACTAGACTGTTTGGTGAAAGTAATAAAGACTCCAATCACTTATATGTTTCCCGGCTGAAGGTGAACTCTTGAACTACAGAGATAGACTAAATTTTCTGCACTTTGATTTGCAGACACCACTGAAGGGCAATTTCATCTTTCAGACATACTAAAGCTTATTGATATCACTCCAGAATAAGAAACACAAGAGAATATGAAGAACATGTTCAGAAATTATTAACATTATGAAACACATTTAAGTACAGAGGCTAAAACTTTTGTTTAATTCAGTGGAACAGTATTTAACACATTTTATGAAGCAGATATGACTGAAATTATTAACTCTGCTTTAAACTGTTTATAGTCTGTGTGAGACTAGTTCTGAAAATTTGGTACTTTAAGGAAAGAACATCCATTAGTTTAAAATATGATTTGACTTATTTTTTTTTAAATCAAGTTGAGAAAAATCTTGTCCTTTGCCTTATTCATTTTTCCTGTATATAAATTTACAGTTGGTCTGGCTTTCAAGAAAACTAATATAAATTTTCTCCCAGTGAAAACAGAATTAACCTTATTTGTGGGAAAAAAAAGTAGTTAATAGGAATCTGAGAAAAACATCATTCAATTTGCTGGATGAAGATGAGAAAATTATTGCCCATAGGACAGATGACTATTTAGTGTTATTTTAATTATCATTGATCAAGATTTCCGTCTTACAGTATAATATAATACAGTATCTACATGATTTCCTGGAAAAAATAATAATATTGTTCTACATATGAGATGTATCTGAGGAAGTATGGGATTTTCAAAACCTAACACAACAAAAGGAAGACACAAGGAGGAAACTAAACAATTTAAGGAGTGTGTAGAAACCCCATGTATAATCCAAAGCATGCAAAAAGTTCTTTTTATTTATATTCTTTCAGAATGGTATTTTCAACTCTGTTATGTTGCATTAAGTGGAGTTTCATGTTGATCACTGGTTTGCTTTCCTATTGTCTAACAAAAAAACCAAAAAAACTATAACTAGGAGAAAACATAATAGAAATAATTGGGAGTCACCAGAGTTTCTTGTAATAGCCAGTACTACTTTTGTGATATTCTAGTCAACAAATAGGCCTACTAAATTTAACCTACACGAATAAGCCAGGTCTTCATTGTAAATTGTCAAGCTCCCTCAGGTTCACTGTAATTCTGTGTGTTATTAACACCAATAGAGCTATGTTAATTTGCATTATCTGAAACTGGCACACCGTCTTTACCACTACAGCAAATTGGTTATTTAACAGACTACTAAGGTTTAAATGTTTATAGTTGTACTCACCAATTCTAGTTGGAAGTAATCTGCTAAAACCTGAAGTTTGTGCAGCTAGGAGAAATAAGAATTTTATGTCCTCCTTATGATTATGTATTTTACAATTTGGATGATAAATATAAGTAATATCACCTTGTATCTACATGTGCTAATCTGAGTAGAAGATTTCCAGCAATAAGTTTCCCATTGGAAACTTATTTATAAAGAGATATTTATCTGCTTTATTTCAATTAACATTAGTGTCATTTGTTGCCCTGTAATTTCATAATTTGTTTGTAAATTCATACTCTTGTCCATCCACATGTTCTGTTAATGAAACCCCAGCATAATTTCCTGAAATCTGGGTAACTGGTGTAATCTCTGCAGCCATTTATGAATGCCTTGAGACGATAGTTTTGGCTGCTTATTGCTTCTTGTATGCTAGAAAAACAGTAACATTACAGACTGTTCTTTTATTTTCTTTTTTTTCCCCACTGCTTTTCAGGAAAAAAAAAATATTGGGTGAATTTAGCTCCCCTTTACATTAGCCTTGCTTTGTACTATTAGAATGCAACAGCTTAAATTAGAAGAAATAGCCTAAACCTCAAAATGTAAAGTGTGAATTGAAATGTGCAGAACTGAGCAAGCCTATGGCAAATGAAGAAGTGCAAAGAGATGGTTTACCTGAACAGACAACCTTTTTCCACCATATGATCTCTATGAATTTGGTTGATAAGGATCTGCTTCCTAACACTGACACTGACCTTTAATGATTCTTTAAGGTACTGTTTCACAGGAATAAAAATACATAAGGCAGTATCATTGCAATCCCATGACTTTTCATGTGTTCAGGAATAGAGCTTATAATTGAATACTGTGTTCTCATACTCTAAACAAACAGATGTGTGTATTCCAGCCTCAGACTTTCAGCCTACTTTGAAAATGTACTAAAAGGTGTTTATCAGTAGACTGCTGCAGAAAAGATGAGAATTTCATCTGAATAAAATCTTCTGTTCCAGATCCAGCTTTATTTCAGAAAGAAACTGACCTTGGTTAAATGGCCATGTGTGGTGCTGTCCTTCAATGCTGCCTAGCTTGTTGGTGTCAGATGTTTATGACAAGAGATGCTAAGCTGATCCAAAATGAAAGCATCTGAATGCAAACAACAGCATACTCTTCAGAAATCTACTCTGGAGACTAGAGGGGGTGATGACATTACAAATTATTTAATGTAAAGTCTAGGCTGCACTTGTTTAAGTCACGATTGGAGACTCCTAAGAAGAGAAAGATTGAAAGCTTATGATGTGTGATAGCAGGAGAAGGATTTCTTGTGTGCCTTGAAAACATAATTTTTTCAACTGGTATAGTACCAGGAAAGGGAAAAAAATTCTGTCAGAGAAGTTTCCAGAGCCCGTTGCACCTAAGCAATGAGCACAGGAAAGGAATATGGGAGGTGACAGTGGCTGGAGATTCCCTCGGGGCATCCAACTGCTGAATTGCCATGTTGTCAGAGGTGATTGGTTGATTGCCAGGTGTTCAGATCTGAGATGCTGGAGAGATACTACCAAGGCATATCTGGGTCTCAAATTAATACCCTTGTTGACCATCCATGTGGGAAACAATTGTGCTGTCAAAGGACACCTCAACTAAATGAAAAGGCTTTACAAAATTCTGGAGGCAAACATGACTTCCAGAGGTGAGATTTGACAGCTACAAGTGGAAGCCTACATAATGTTGAACTACATTCTACTGATGAAAAGGAAAGGGTTTAGTACAAAAGGCCACAATTTGTAAATTAACAACTGGCTGAAGGGCTGATGTTACAGACAGCACTTTGGCTTTTAACGTCATGAGTCCCTCTCTACAGAATTAGTAGGATCTTGCTTGACAAACTGGAGTAAAAGCATCTTTGTCAACAGGTATGCCAGGAAGGATTTTAAAATAGGTACAGGGAGGCTGATGATAGCTGTTTACAGTTAACTCAAGAAGCAGAGGTCATGGGTAATGCACACAGAGGGTGGGAGCAAGGCAGTTTTTGAAAAGGATTAAACAGGTTGACAGACGACCCACCTCAAGTGTCTGCACACAGATGAACACAACTTTGGAAACAAGCAAGAGAAGTTAGAGCTCCATGTGGTCATAGAGCTATGCCACCACTAAAATGACTGAGACATTCCTCAGTCCTGGAGTTCTCTGACAGTGGGATACAGGCTATTCAGAAAAGACAGGCAAGGATGACAAGGAGGAGTGGGTTGCCCTGTATGTGAAGGAAGAGTTCAAATGTATGCTTTAATGGGATGGATTATCGTCTATGTGGAAGCTTGTTCTCAGGCCAAGGCCAATAATGGTGACATTATGGTGGAAGTGTATCCACCCAAAGAGAGTGAAGAAGTGGGCAAAGCCTTCTTCAAGCCACTGGAGGAAGTCTCCAGGTAAAAAATTCTGGTTGGCAGGGGGCAATCTCCCTGACATCTGCTAGCAATGCATCATGGTCAAGAAAATTTCTGTATAAGATTTCTGGATATTGAGAGATTATCAAGGATACACGTACTCAGTGGGCCAACAAGTGTTGGCACACAATTGGATCTGTTATTCACTAATTAGAAAGAACTGTTTGTGGGTAAGATAACCAATAGTTGTATTTTCCATGAAACAGTGGAATTTGAGGTCCAGAAGAGAGAAGAATGAGGGCAGCAGAACACAGATCCTCTATCTGATGAAAGGAGATTTTGGATTATTCACTGAACTGATAGAGTGAGTCCCATCGACAGCAGCACTAAAGGACAAAGAAAATCTAATAGGTCTTGAGTACAACATCCTTCAGTCACAAAAACCATTCATTTTGATGGAAAAAGGAAAAGGAACTGCAAGAGGCCAACATAACAAAACAGGAAACTCACAAAAGCTGTGATGAAAAAACAATGTGTATGGGAGGTGGAACCAGGGACTGCTGGAGCCCCCAGCACAAGAAGGATGTGGACATATTGGAGTGTGTCCAGAGGAGGGCCACCAAAATGATCAGGGGAATGGAGCATCTCTTGTATGAAGACAGGCTGAGAGAGTTGGGGCTGTTCAGTCCGGAAAAGAGAAGGCTCCGAGGGCACCTTATAGTGACTTTCCAGTATCTGAAGGGGGCCTATGTAAAGGTGGGGGAAGGTCTATTCAAAAGAGTTTTTAACGATAGGATCAGGACTAATGGTTTTAATCTAGGAAAGGATAGATTTAGATTGGATATTAGAAAAAAGTTCTTTAACATGAGGGTCATTGGAATGGGCTGCCTAGGGCAGTGGTGGAGGCCCCATTCCTAGAGTCATTCAAGGTCAGGCTTGATGGGGTTCTAAGCGGCCTGTCCTAGGTAGAGATGTCCTTGCTTGTGTAGAGAGGTTGGACCAGATGACTTCCAGCCTAAAACATTCTATGATTCTATGACTGGGAACAAAAAAAAACATACAGAAGAAGCACTGCCTAGGCATGCTCAGATGATGTTAGGAAAAAACAAAGCTCAGCAAACTCAAAACCTTAAAAGTGACATCAGGAGAAAGTGGAAGAGCTTCTACTGTCATACTAACAGTAAAAAGCCAAACAAGGAAAATTTGTTCATGTTCTAGTGGGTAACAAGCAGAGTACCACAGAGCCTATCATGGAACTTGTACTGCTTGATATTTCTATCAGTGACCCAGAGGAGGAGATGGAGGACAAGTACAACAAATTTGCAGCTGATACCAAAAGGAGGTCAGTCACCATGCTTGAGACCTACAGTCCAGTGGGAGCTGGACAAGGGTAAGAAGGGGCTGACAGGACCCCATGAAATTCAGCAATGATTCGGCCAAACCTTGTCCCAGGAAGACAAAGCCTTGCAAGGGTGTGGGCTGGGGTCAGTAGGGCCAGGAAGCAGTTCTGGAGGATGGTCATGGATTGTCCTCTCTGTTCAGTACTCATCCAGTGCCCACATTAGAATAAATTCAGGGGTGGCCACCAAGATGACAGGGCTTGAGCCCTTGCCCCACAAGGAGAGGCTACGGGACTGGAGCTGTTTCAACCAGAAGAAAGGACAGCTTTGAGGGCACCCAACAGCAGCCTCCTAATGGCAGCTTGAATGCTGAAAAAAACAGCTGTTTTGAAAAACACAGGACAGGTTCTGGCCTAAAATAAGGAAGAAAAACCAGCCACCTTGAGGACAGTTCAGCAGTGGAGATGTTGTACCATCTCCATCCTCTGAGTTTTCTAAGATCTATCTGGATACAGACTTGAGTGACCTATTTGTATTTCAGCATGAAGCCTGCTTTGCACAGGAGGTTGGATTAATGAGACCAGGTCCCTTCCATACTGAGTGATCCTTTCATTCTGTGATTTTTGCTCCCTTGGATCTCAGAATCTAAGGTCTAGACAGCTACTTCTGCTTCTTTTGTAATTCTTAAAAACATTCCAGTTTAAATAATTTGTAGAATTAAATTCAACAGTTGGAAAATAAAAATTAAAAAAAGAAAAAGTGAAATTTTGTGTATTGAAACATCTTCTTGATTACTTTTAATGTCTCTGTATAAATGGGTGTCACTAGTACAAAAGCTAACACGGTTTTAGAAGAGCAAGAAAAAACAAGTAAGGGTTTGTAAGAAATAAAGACAAGAAAAAAACCAGAAGGATAGATAATTTAATCCTAAAAAAGTCAACAGAAATAGAGATGAAGGCCTGATTTTAATCATACATGATACTGTGCTTTATAAACCATTAACAAAATTGGCTGAGGTTGGAGGTGATACAGAACCAATGCACTTGAGTACATGTGGCTAGCTGAGGGATGCACCCACATGTGATATTATACTTGCATTGACTTGAGGAACTAGGAACTGGAACTAGGCCTGCACTCAAGTAGAGGCACCAAGAAGTGTTCAGAAAGGCCTAGGAATGCCATAAACTGAAAGAGGAGAGTCATTATTCAGGACTCTTGTAGGGACAAGCAGTAAGAAACAACCCAAGACCTCAAAGATAGGTGCTTGCATCACAATGAAAAAGCTCTAGAGCATAAAAATGGAACTGTCAAAATAGAAAATGAAGGGCCATATACTAGAAAGAATGAAGGAGAAAGAGCAGATCTAGAAGACGGGAAAAACAAGGCTTTTAATGTGAGTAGGCTGGCACTAAGGCAGAAAGAAAAAGAAGAAGGGCCTCTGATCCAAAACCCATAAACATAGGATCCAATACCACTAGTTTATGCTGGCTGCTTCTTCCTAATGAAGTGAATGCATGTGACAAGGAAGTTCTCCATTTTGGGCTGGTACACATTCATCAATGGACACTAGCCGACATGAAGCGTAGGAAAACTTGCCTCGTACTGTGAGCAGTCAGATTTCATTGTTCCATCTTGGTTCACACATATCAAGAGATATTTATTCAAAAGTATTGAATAAAAAAGTAGAAGCTGGGGGAAAAAAAATAAGCTGTAAACTATTTGTGCTGTCAAACTCAGGACCTTGACATTTGCTCAAAAATACATTTGAGGCATTTGAAAATGTGCTGTTAGTGCTGTTTACCATCTATCTGTGGCATTAATCTCTTATTTAAAAACCCTGCTTCTTTGGAAACTCAAAAGTTAGGTTGTTTATTGACGTATTTTTTTCATTGTTTCTCAAACAGTTTTGTTATTAAACTTGTTATTTCTTTAAGATATGAGATATTGTCAATTGATTCCAAAGTTTGCCTAGTTCATTTCACATAGTATTCTGGATTCCTTTAGTTTACTGAAATAAAAAGGAAGGATCTTATAGTCAAAACTGTAAAATCTGTTAAAATATGTTCATTTTTGAAATTTATTTCCTTTATTCCCCAAACTGAAATTTATATAATTCTTCTTTTTTCCCTGAAAAATGTTTTTCAAAGAAACATCTTACCAGAAATCATATTAAAATTAATGATGCAAGTGGTTGCACCCATGCTATCTCCTGTAAAATATACTGCTAGGCTTTCTGTGAAACTAGTACTGTAATCAGAACTTTTGATATAATCTATGGCTTAAAATATAGACTTTTCCTGCAGACATGAACATCTGTTTGGGGATTGTTAAAGCACAAATCATTAAATTCACAACTTTTACCAATTAGTTTTGCATGATCTCCCATACTTTTTATCTATTACAGTTATCTAACCATGCAATGTTACTGTGATGATATATATAATATGTAAACATTGCTACTGAGGAATGCCCAAGAACAGCTCAAGAGCAAGCACAGTGCAGAGTGCCAAATTCTCCCCCTGGGTAGCACAGAGCAGCTGTCATGCTTAGAGCACAGTGACACCCTCACACTTATGGAGACACAAGGCTGGAAGGTGAAGGTGTTACGAAGGAGCAAAGGTGGGCTACTCCCTATAGGAAGGGAGTCGGGAGGTGAGGGTGAATGTCAGGCAGCCTATGCACAGACACAGCTGCTTAGCAGCTGCAACAGTTCAGGCAGGGGCAGCAGGGACAACATCTGCTGAAAAGCAGTTCCCCAGGGAAGGAAGTCATTCCAAGCCTCTTATTTATCATCAGTGAAGGAACTAACCTTCAACTTGTCCTACCAAGCACCCTAATGTATGCCAGCAAACCCCTTAACTCATCCCATTGAGATCCCCAAAGAGAGAGTATGTACTCTGGGTGCTGACAGAACATGAGATCCTACTCAGGTTCTTCACAAACATGTCAGAGGTTCTGTCAGCTTTATTGGAGGAGCTGATCTTCCAGTTTTGCCTTCTAATGTCCTTAGGAGAAGTCCTGCAGCTTCAATTAAACTTTTGTCTTTTTTGGAGGGGAGAGGAGAAGGAATGGTTAAAATGACCTTCTTTCTTTAACTTTGACTGTGAAAGCCTCATTTAATCAGAACAAAAGAAAAATGTCATTTCATATTTTCCAGTATATACATCACAGGCTATGACACATCTCAAGAAATACTGACATTTCCAAGCTGAAGTAAAAGTCTTGCAGTACTATATGATCCAATAGCACATTCTAGCATACCTGCCATCTCAGGTAATGCCTTTCCATGAAAAATGGAAAAATCATTTTTAAAATGATTGACAGAAGTATGTTTTTTTCCAGTACTCTTCTCCTGACAACCTGCCTGCACTTTCAATAAACTTTATTTTATTTATGTGTAGCTATAAAGCAAAACAAAAGTGAGCCGTCTATGTTAACAATATAGCAAGTCTTTTACAGAACACTAGAAATTTATATCATGTTCAGTGAATAGAAATTTAAGTTTTATATATAAATACCTGAAAGGATATTCCCTACTTAAAGTGAAAAGATGACAATGGCTTACCATATTCACTTTAATAAGTTTAGAATCTAAAGAGTTAAAAATAACTTTTGATGAATTTTATTATCTAATATACACAGCTTCATTCTGGAAAATTATACTTTCATATTTTCACATCTGGATGCAGATGAGGACTAAGTATTCTCTGCTAACTTGCTTTTCACAAAGAAAGATCCCATATAGCATTTGGATTCGTATGTGAATCCAAATTTTCTGAACATTTGTTGTTTGTACTGGAGTGTATAGATGTAGGAAACAGTCAGTTCTGACTCATCTTCAAAGCTTCCACTTACCATATAAGTGATATTTAGATCTATTTATTTCATAAAAGCAGCGTTATCTTCTACTGAGAAGGAAAAAGAAATTCAAAACTATTCAAAGCTGGCTCTGTAAAACTGACTTATTTTGCAAAAAGATTGACTAATAATGGTACCTACATGGGAAAAGGAAAAAAAAAAAAAAAAGAAAAGAAAAAAACAAAGGACATTAAAATCTAACAAAAAGAAGCCAAGGCATTTATGATTTAGGCAAGATCCACAGGTGATGTAAATCATAGATCAGTTTGCACCAGTTGAAGATGAGGCTGTTGTTTTCTAAAACCTCAGAAGAGAGGGTTAAGACTGTGATGATGAAGGTTGCCATAGCTATACCTTTATTTCAGATGCTTGTTTGCCCACTGCCAAATTCATCCACTTGACTACTCCAATATTCAGTTCACAACACTTGTAGTGTTGTGTCATCATGCCAGAGGTGATACACAAATAAGAGTAATAACACTGAACTACTTCCCATGCAACTGAGGCAAAGTTGACAAAATTTAATTTTTTATGAGTCTGCAAATCTTGAGATTGGGGAATTAAAATCTTAATAAGCTACAGTAGCTAGAATTTTTATACCTTGGACACTCAGTAAGTACCACAGGATAGCTCCCAGAGAACTGATGGTTGACTGTATAGCTAATGGTGTGCAGCAAGAGAACCAGCTTATCAGCTTTCATTACCGCTAAAGCACAAATAGAACTGCCTATATTTTCATAACATTCTCCAGTAGGTTAGGCTATAGTTTAGAATCCAAAGAATTAAGAATAACTTTTGATGAATTTTATTATCTAATATACACAGCTTCATTCTGGAAAATTATACTTTCATATTTTCACATCTGGATGCAGATGAGGACTAAGTATTCTCTGCTAACTTGCTTTTCACAAAGAAAGATCCCATATAGCATTTGGATTCATATGTGAATATGAATCTATAGGCCACAGATAAACCTCATGTAGCTGCATAAAGGCCTATTCTCAGCATTAAGAACTAATTTCTTCTGCAAAATGTATGCAAATGTCTAGCATATTAACTAACTCTTTTTGCAGGGCTTTTAGTCCACACAATTAGTGAGATAGGGGCTCATGCACCAACTTTTTCCTCATTACTCTGCTTATTGTAGACAAGCCATTTCTGAACAGAGCCATAGAAACACAGATGTGTATCTGGATCATCTCCAAGGTCAAATCTTTCCAATCACAATAGGGAAATATAAAAGGGATTGCATATTGCCAAACTGTTCAGCAAGATTTCCATCAAGATCCCCAGGGGAATATCTCCGGCCAAAGAATGATCTTCAGCTGTGCAGCTCTAATAGCCTACTGAACAAAATTCATAGATGTTGGCTCCACAGAAAGCTAACAAAAGATCTACATCTTATCCACCAGTATAAGGGGAAATTTTATAATGCCAGGCAGCCCCAGTCAGTATACCTGTTTCTTCTTTTTTACTGGGATATTGTCTACAGATTAGAATTTATCCTTTCTATGCTTATTATGAGTTTTCTGTATTTGTTAAATATTCACAACTAAAATCTGTATTCTTCTTCTTTGGTCTTGGAGTCTTTTCACATAAAATCTCTAGAGTTTTTTTATTAGCTCTGGTTTACTGTCTGATGTGATAACAATGAATCTGTGTCACATGTGTCCCAATAGACATGTTTAAAGAGAAAAGGTTTAAGTTTGGAAAGAAGTAGGGTATAGAATAAGCTAGTAAAGAAGAGAAAATATGTTCAAATGAAGAATAAAATGAAAGCCAGAAAAGAAAAGTGTTTCATTTAAGGACTACAAAATATTCCTGTCTGCAAATGGAAAATTAATTACAGATATGGCATAGTGTACTAAAAGCCTTGGTCCTACACTGAAACAAGCTATAGCATATTTGGCTATACAAGCCACAGATGGCAAGGTTCACTGCTGTGATCCATGGCAGATTGGAAAGAATAAACACACAAAAAACTATTTCTGTGGCCTACCTGAATAAGGTGCATTCTCACATTTTGACTTACATATAGAGAAGCAGAAGAAGGAGTAGGTAATCCATTTTCTGCTTGATTTCAGTGACATCGTGGTCGAACCTTTTCCCAGAAAACTTGTTAATGTGTTGTCTTGGTGCTAGTTAAGATGTTTCTTGAAAAAAATATCCTCACCCCTCTGAAAGCCATTCTTACTGATAGATCAGAAAGAAAGAGCTTAAATAAACCCGGTTCTGCTCAGTGGAAATTGTCCTTACAAAGAATAGAAAAGTATTTTGTTCATTCCAGAGAATGTTTTTGTCTATTTCTTTGTTTCATTACCCTTCATATCACCTGCTCAGAATTTAGCATTTCAGGATACTACAAATATGATCATTGTCCTTTTATTTGATTATCAAAATAAATAGTTAAACTGAAAGCTGTAAGTTTAAGATGCCACTTACTTCTCCCTGACCTTGAAAATGTCATTTGAAGAATTTTGGGTTTTTAAAAAAATGTTTGTTAAATGTGAATTTCCCCAGTGTTCTTTGTCTAGTTTCAAGTGAGCCTTTCTTTGCAAGTAATTAAAAGGAAAAAAAAAAACCACTTCATAGTTGTTCTGTTTTGAATTCAAGTATTTGTCTCTGACCTTTGCTAAAACTTGTAAAATCACAAGGAGATAAGCATGAAAGAAATCATGTGCTATTCAAGTACTTAAAGTCCAGGGAAATGCACTGAAGTAGAAAGGGGATTAATAGAAGAAGGAGGGTGAGGCCAAGCCATACTGTGTTGGCAGAAGGATTAGTAAGCAGACTGAACCAGGAGAGAAATTAGCAGTGCTTATTTTGGTTTAGACAACCGTAGGACGTGCAGAGATAGAACAGGATCTCAGCAGAGGAGAGGTACCAGAAAGAGTGAACAGGTACAATGCATGAAGCTTGTAGCTTCACTTTTTGGTGGAGCTGCTGCTAGAGAATAGCAAGGGAATGCAGAGGGGAACTGCTGAGTAGAGAACAAGATACACTAGTTAAAAGCAGAAAAGAAAGGCATGAATGGGGTGGGGGAAGGGGAGATTGAAAGAAGAGTTCAAAAAACTGATGCCTTAGGTTTTAGCATTTTGTGGTAGGGAAGTAAATCTAGCTGGCAGATGTACTATGTGAATGAACATTTGGGAAGCACTTAGAAGTCAAAGAGCAAATGTAGCTCTAGGTAGTTACTATCCTTTGTGCAGGTAATGAGAGAAGAACATTAGTGTCTGTAGTTAGAGCTATTTGCTTTTTGTTAGTGTATCAAAGTGCAGGGCCTGGAGGTACTTTCTGGGATGGAAGGGGTAGTCTGGAGGTTTGTATCTCTTGATTTTGTTCTCTCTCTCTCTCTGTAGAGGGAGCTGCGTGTCTCATCAGAGAAGAGAAGAAGTCAGCGTGCTTGGACGGCCAGCTCCTAGAAGGAACTGGCTCTGCTGGATCCACCATCATGCAGCTCCCTGTGCTGCTACTTCTTTCCCTGCCACCACTTCTTAGCATGCTTGGCCAAGCTGGAGCTCAGTTCCCTCGCCAGTGTGCTACCATCGAGTCCCTGAGGAGCGGCATGTGTTGCCCAGACTATTTCCCTGTGTTTGGGCCAGGTACCGACCGGTGTGGTGTGTCTACGGGGAGGGGTCGGTGTGTGGAGGTGACTGTAGATTCACGACCCCATGGCCCACAGTACATCCATGATGGGCAGGATGACCGTGAGCAATGGCCAATACGCTTCTTCAACCAAACCTGTCGGTGCAACAGTAACTTCTCTGGTTACAATTGTGGATCATGTCGCCCTGGCTGGACTGGACCTACCTGTAGCCAACAAATCAACATAGGTAAGAACATCAGAAACATTGCATGAAAATTGCTTATTGGCAGTGCTTGCTTCTAAATGTACTTTGCTTATTTCTTTTCTTTAAAATAAAAAATGCCCTGTATATTTACTTAGCAAGTGTATGTTTCCATAGGGGCTATTAAGGCAGCTGTTGGATAAGTTGTTCAGCTTGTGTAACAAGCTTCTATATTTACTACCCAATAAAAAGAAGAAGCAAAACCTGTAGTTGGTGCAGGATTAGGCCCAAGTCCATTAAAGAATAGAACATCTAAGCTGAAAAAATTGAATTATTTAGAATTACTTAAAATAATGTATATAGACATGAATGTGTATTTGCAAGTACGTCTGGGAATAATATATATCTAGATGCTATGTTTAATACCTCATGACTACTCTAAGTGTGACAGCAGCAGTTTGATTCCAAACCCTTTAATACATTTACAAATTGTGTACCCGGCCTTGTAAATTCTTACTTACCTAGTTGCTGTCAATGTCTTTAAAAAGCTTAACTCATGAGCGTGATCTGCTCAGATGAATCAGCACATGAACTGCTGGGACTTTCTGAGAGTTCCCCAGTTTCAGTTTAGTCCAGAATACCAGTAAATTGGTGTCAAAAATTTTTTGAAAGGGTTATGAAATCCTTGTGAGACTGTAAAAATTTCAATATTCTAGGTAATTTATTTTTTTTAAAAAAAGCAGGCTTGGGGACAAATACTTGTTCTCAGGTCAAAACTGTTTGAATGGAAAATATTTCAGACTTTATTAGTGAAAGTTTAAAGGTGTTATTGAAATCCTGTAAAATCCATAATCCCACAAATGACTGATGGGTTCTGTTGACATGTAAAACAGCAGGTCTTTAGCACAAATGTAGAAAGACAAATCAGTGCTGCTATTGTATTTTCACCAGATAGGAAACTCATGAACATGAGTGCATGTTCCAGCAAATTTTGCCAATTCAAAATCTTAACAGTAAGATTCCTTAAAAACAACATACAGAGGGCTGTGGGGAATACCTTAGAATTTTATTTATCCTTTGAGCTCCAGGATGCAAACTAGAAATCAGAAAGTATGACTAATGAAATGAATCTGCTAAGCCAGGTTGCACCCTTTCATGTTCTGGCCTGTTTTCATTAACAATCACAGTAACTCAGAAAAATAAGCAAGGAATAAATGTTAACACAGGTGAATTTAACAAAGTAAACCTGGAGATAGGCAAAAAGCAACTTTTGCTGTTTTCTAGGGTATACAAGACCACTTTTTAGTTTTCTCATTTATTAAATCCTTTGCTACTCAGTAAAATGCTGAGTAAATCAGATTTATCAGGCGTGACAACATGAGGTTAAACAGGGGAAATTAGCTTCTCATTAGGAAGTTTCCACGTGAAGGTCACCTCTTTTGTCCATCCATATAGTAGGCCCTAGCTGCTCAGACTTTAGAAACAATTATTGAATTACTTTTGGCATATCCATATAAAATAGCCATAAAATATAGTTTGGTGCCTTCATATCTTCTAAATTCATGCCTAACTTTAATAATGGTCCCAATTTTTTACTATGATTAAGGCACAGTTTTAGAAAAGTGAAAAGGTTAAGACTATGCAAATCAAAATTTGATGGATATTTTAAGTGTGCTACTTAAAATTGACAACAGAAAATGTTTCAGTGACTAGGGCTAGCAAATCCACTCCATTCTGCAGAACAGAAGGGCATGTTTTGGGATACAGAGTCCACATATTAAATTCATGCTTCATAGAAATATTTCTATAAACTTCATCGAAGCCAAATTATCCCCCACTGAATCAACTTGATACAGTGAAACATAAAACACTTCTATCCTTTGTATTGATTCATGTTGAGGACCTGTTGCTTCTCAGACCAACATAGTCTATTACTCATTTGGACAGTTATGAATTTTAAAGGGGTATTTAAAATGCAAACTGAAGAATAGCTGCAAGGTCTTCTCTGTGTGTCTTAGTCTAAACTTACCCTGAAATCTCAGTCCAGGTGGAATAATGCTGGACTGGGAATGAGGTGTTGTGGACTCTGTTCCTCTTGTTGATATACTGGTATTTCAACAAGTCAATTTTCTTCCTTGTTTCACTGTCTATATATAGACATTGATATTTTTAGTGATTTTGAGGTACCCTGCTAAAAAGGACTAATGAATGGCAGTTGTTAATAATAGCATGTGTTCAGGTTTTGCTGGGATAGAATCATAAGGCAGCCATTGTTTGCAGTCCATTGCAGTTTTGAGTCAGCCAGGACAGGTGACACAACCTGTCTTAGAGGTGTATCCCATACAATAAACATCATACCCATTATAAAGGGCAAAATTTGCTGAGGACAGAAGGTCTTCTGCTTGGGCTTCTTGTCCCTCTGCTCCTCTTCCTTCTGAGGATTGCCTTCCTGTTTATTGTGACTGCTGTACATTCACTGGGCTGAGTATAAATTTGTAGATTTTTTACTAGCATTGCTATTAGTTTAGTAGTTTAACTGAATCTGCTTACCATTTCAACTTGTGAATATCCTCTCATTTTCCTGATCCCACTTCTTTGCAGGGGAAGGGTCACTGGGTGATAGAACAACTTCTACAGTTTAGCCCAAGATATGGGCTAAATGTAGACAGCAGGTAATAACATCTCAGAGAGATGTTGTACTCTGTTAAATTTAAATTCACTGGTGAATATGCCATTTTTCCTACAAAGATTCAAGCATATATAGTGTATTTCACTAGATTACCAAGTGGTAGATTCTCTGATTTTATAAATTGCCATGTAATATTCTTTTCTTGTAAAGTGTTACTTAAGTATACAAACTTAAGTATGTTGGATGAAGTCCTGAATGGTTTGTATGACAAAGAGCAGTCTTTGTCTTTTCTCTGACAGAGTGGAAGGATTATCTGTAACAATATTTCTAATAACACTACAGCCACAAGGTTTGGGGCTTTATTTTTATTCAGCTTAGCCTTTCTGATAATAAATAACACTTTCTGTTTATACTCACTACTCTCTGGATTGGCCCAATAAAAAATGGATACATGCATGAAGAGAAAAGGACTTACACAGAATTATTAGGAGCAAAATAAAGTACTCCTGTAAGATCAGACTTATGTGTATATTGCTTTGGCAACTTGCTTCTTCTGTATCCTCACAGTCAGAAGGAATCTTTTGGATCTGAGTGAAGAAGAAAGGAGGCGCTTTGTGAATGCCTTACACCAAGCCAAGGTGACAATCCATCCTGACATTGTTATTGCCACACGAAGACGTGAGGAAATATTTGGATCAGATGGCAACACACCACAATTTGAGAATATCTCAATTTATAACTACTTTGTGTGGTCTCATTACTACTCTGTCAGGAAGACTTTCCTTGGTGCAGGGCAGCAGAGTTTTGGAGGAGTTGATTTTTCTCATGAGGGGCCAGCTTTTGTCACGTGGCATAGGTATCATCTACTGCAGCTTGAAAGAGACATGCAGGTAAAGTTTACATTAATGTTAAGCCATGTGTTCGTGTTATGTTTCGCACAGTTAAAGAACTTCTTCTCTTGTTCCAATAGGCAAAAAACATAGCAGCTCTTTATATGTGTTGCAATAATTCTGCTTCAATTTCAGTAACTCATTAGGTATGCTAAACAATAGAGTGCTGTGGTGGGTTTACCCTGGCTGGGTGCCCGGTGCCCACCTCTAGTCCCTCTATCACTCCACTCCACACACGCAACCCGAACCTTCATCAGCAAGGCAAGCGGGGAGAGAGTAAGATGGAAAAGAAGAACCCGTGGATTATGATAAGAAGCAGTTTTAATAAACAGCAGAGAAAGCAAGGTCGCGCGCGCGCGAAGCAAAAGCAACAAAGCCGTTACTCTCTACTTCCCATCCGCAGGCGGTGTCGGGCCTGTCCCGGGAAGCAGGGCTCCAGAACGCGTACCGGTTGCTCGGAGGACAAACGTCTTCCCCCCGAATCCCCCCCGTCCTCCTCCCTTTATAGTTGAGCTGACGTCATATGGTATGGAGTATCCTATTGGTCAGCTTGGGTTGGCTGTCTGGGTTGTATCCCCTCCCAGATCTTGCCCCCCCCGTACCTTCGGTGTCATGTGAGCACTGATAGTCATAACAAAGGTGTGTGTTATCAACACTCTCTGGGTCCTAGGGCTGCATGAGGAAAATCAGCTCAGACAGACCCACTACAAGTGCATTTAGGTTTTAGACTGTCATTGTTATACAGATGCTAAAAATATTTCAGAGTAATGGAAAAAGTAAAAGTTACATTAAAATCTCCTGTAAAAATAAATATAAATTCCAGATATATCCATAGAAAGCATTCTACTGGACCAACAAAAGTTATTGTCCATGTTATTTTTCATATCAAGGCCCTGATTCTTGACTAGGTTAGGCTAATCAAAGCAGCAGAAATTCTAAACAAAAATATTACAGAGATAACTTAGGGATTCAGAATCACATTTTATTTAAGCATAATTAGTGTCACTGGTTAGAGAAAATAGTGTTTCATTCTCTTGTTTCCCTTTCCTTGTGTGGACCTAATCATAAGAGGAATATACTGTTTTACAGACTGTCATCCTTCCTAAAGAAGAATTAAGAGAATTAAGTTTTCAATGTCAGGATTAAATAGTTTTTGAAATTACTTTGTTTCCACTAGCTGCAATGGCTCTGCCTCAGGCTGAGGCACAAAATCCCTTCAAAAATTCACATTTGACATCAGTGGCATTTTATTATGTGAAAGCCCTGAAGAGTTCTAGCTTTTGATGATTTAATATTCCTATTTATGTTAGTGAACTTGATCATTAGTTAATCTAATTTGGTTACCCAACATATCTTGCTATATAAATATTGGAAGCCAGGACACACTCCACAACCGTTCAACAGATGTTAGAACCAAATAATTATGATTTGAAGGGCTGATATCCCTTTTCTATCTGGTCAGTCATTCCACAGTTGGCTTAGTTATTCTATGTGCTACAAACACTGCTATTATTGACAGGCCACTAAAACTAATTGGAAAAATGTGATATCAGTATTAAAGGATGTTTCTCACTTTGCAATATGATCTCATGGAAGAGGTATTGTCTTATTAACAAGGGAGTTCCATGATTCAATTTAATAGTCCAACTATCTGTTCTGTTGAACAAAAGCATCAATGTGAAAAAACTGTCAAAAGCTTTTACATAGGTTTTATAGAATTTCCATAGATTTCCTCTCCTTCATGAGGTAGGGCTTTGACTGTTGATAAGATGTATTTAACTTTTTTTTTAACATCCTTCTAGAAGTAAATATTATAGCTGTCTGGGACACACATGTATTAACATCATATTTGTGGTTTAGAACATGCTGCAGGACCCCACATTTGGATTGCCTTACTGGAACTTTGCAACAGGACAAAACACCTGTGATATCTGCTCAGATGACTTGATGGGAGCTAGAAGCAATTTTGATGTCTCTCTTATCAGCCAGAACTCAATCTTCTCTCAGTGGCGAGTGCTATGTGAAAATGTTGAAGACTATGAAACTTTGGGAACCATCTGCAACAGTGAGTATGACTGCTGGCAGATATCTGGATAGAAAAACCTTTTAATAATAAATAAGTATAATACTTCATATTGCAGTGTCATTTCCCAGCCAAAACGTCTCAAAGTGATTTTTGAAGATCCAATTTTCATCAGTTTTCTGAGATAGTACATACTTGTCCCTCTCGCATCAAGGTACCAACAAGTTCAAAATTTAATCAGGAGCTTGTAGCGGACCAGACACTTAATGCTTTGACTTCCCTTCTTATGCAGTATTTGTTCATCTCACGTGCCACAAATAATTAAATCTGGCAGTGTCATTTCTTAACTGAAGCTTACATTTTCTTCCAACTACTACATTTATCACCTTCGTGGCATTCTGCTCCTAGAAGAACATCTAACAAATTTCCTTTTTAATTGTGGAGCATGTTTTGAATGTGAAGAATTTTGCATCTTAACACATCTAACTCAGCTACAAGACCTAAAAAATCCCATCAAGATATTTATATATTCATTACTTCAAGCCACAGCTTAGCACCTTCATGGAAATAAGAGGGAAAAATAGGAAAAAAAACAACCAATATTGGGTTAGTCATCTACATAATCAACTATAGACCTTTCCCCAGCTACTCTGTTAGGACATCCTCAGCACTTTTGTCCTAGTTCTCATCAAGAAATCACATTGAAAAACTAGAATATTCTCCCAAGGCATCTACAGAATCATAAATTTCAGCAAGAAGCTTCTAGATGCTTTTCAAAATCCTAATGCCAAAGATCAAGCACACAGGACCCCATGAAGATTCAGATTCTTTGTCTGACATAAGGAACTAACTTGGTCATTCAATTTAAATGTAATTTGCAGGTGATTCACCACCTGCACCCTCTCCATGGTTCAATTAGAAGAATGCATTCTGTGGCCTGCTGTTTTGCACCAGTACTGTTTTCTGTGTTATCTCCACCCCCAGGCACTGAGGGTGGTCCCATCCGAAGAAATCCTGCTGGAAATGTTGCGCGGCCTATGGTGCAGCGTCTACCAGAGCCTGAGGATGTTGCTAAGTGTTTGGAAGTTGGTGTATTTGATACTCCTCCTTTCTATTCCAATTCAACAGATAGTTTCCGTAACACAGTAGAAGGTAAACATGGCAAATAAAAGGACTTGAAACAACTCCAAATAAGTCAAGGGAGCAGTCTTGCCATTTTTGCTGTTGGAAGTATGAGTTTGGAGACAGTCTATTGGGCACTAAGAACGCATTGATCTTAGCATTAAGTACTAGCTTAGCATTAAGTGGAAATAAGCTGTAGGTAAATTACTTTATAGCTCATGTCATTTTTTTAAATGTGTAAAAGCCTCAAAACACTGTCACTGGAATACTGAGTAGGAACTATTTGAGATCAGGTCTTTGCAACCTAGTGATAGGTTGCTGTTGCTTAAAACAAACAGCCCTTACTTGCAGTTTGATATAGCTACATCCTTAAATAAATTAAACAAGTGCTATAGCAGTTACTCTTGCATCTGAATTAAGGTAAACAAAAAAAATCATAAATTTTAAGCCTTGGTAGTACTGAATGAAATGGTATTGAAGTAGTTATTGAGGTCTGGGTACAGGATTTACTGCTAGACATGTCTTTGGGATATATGATTCTGTTCTTCTCTAAGCTTTATACAATTAAAACTAAACTTTCAGTCACTGGCATCTGAACACACACCCTCAACAGAGAAACCAGCCTAAAGATTTCATTTATGCTGTTTGGCCAGCATCCTGCCAACTGATTCTGCACTTTAATAATCCAGAGTTTTTAACAGGAAAGACTAGGATTCATGAGAAAATATTACAAATGAAAGTTCAGATCCCTGCCTGTAGATCCTCTGGCTCTTTTGAGGAGGCATAACTCCTACAATGGGGAGCATCTGCTCTTTTTTTTTCTCTTAGAGATGAAAACCAAGAATCTGCACAAACCTTTTAAGTATACATGAAAGTTCTGTACTCTCACCACATTTGACAAATGGGCTATCAATATCTAAGTATTTAAACATGGCTTTAGTCAGTTAACTGTACAGATACCTCACTACAAAGTTTGGCCAAAGTTTGAAAACAGAAGTTTTCATGACGCTTCAGATCCTAACACCTGACATGAGGGTTATGAGGTGTTGGACACTAACAGAGTTACATCGTGTATCTTCAATGGAAAAGCAGAACATGTGAAGCTTTCTCATAAATGTTTGCAGTAAGCATGAAAACGATGTGTGGAAACATAACTGCTAGCTCGTTAAGATAGGCACACTTAAGGCACCAGGTAGAAAATTCAGCATAACTGAAATAGTTGTATGTAAGATAGGTAGGTCCCAAACATATACCTTTATTTTCGTGGCATAATGTGGTTTATTTTGACGGCTTTTGCATTAGATCACAACATGTTTGCACTCCACATTCTTGGCATTCTTTTTTAAAAGGCTATTTTAATCTGAAAATTATGCATGCAAGGGGTATTTTTCAAATGCCAGTAGATAGAGAATTAGCTACTTATTTGTTAAGCAAGGCAGTACAAAAACATGACAGCCTTTCAGAGAATAAGTATCCAGCTGGGACTGCAGCTTCCAAACAAAATTTTCACTGGGGTTTCTTGTGCTCTTTGTTTGTATATTCAGGGTACAGTGATCCTTCAGGGAAATACGACCCAGCAGTTCGGAGTCTTCACAACCTGGCTCATCTATTTTTGAATGGGACAGGAGGACAAACTCATTTATCACCAAATGATCCTATTTTCGTCCTCCTACACACATTTACAGATGCTGTTTTTGATGAGTGGCTGAGAAGGTATTCTGCAGGTAAGATGTGCTCATGGGCAGAAGTGGGATGGTTGGTTGTCAATCTTTGTAGTCACAGGAGCTCAGCTGCTTCTTGTAGGAGGGTAAGATGTCCTTTAGCTTAGGAGAGAGGACTGGAAGTTCTGTATAGTTAACAAACACAGACTAGTAACAATAAAGCTCCTTTCCTCACCCCATTGATGTACAGTTCTCAAAACACTGTCTGTGAAGGGACTTGGCCAGAGATACCAGGCATAATTCAAGAAAACAAAATGTGAAAATACATTGTCTCTGCAGGGCAAAGACAGTGTAGCCACAGAAGGTCCCACCACTTCACGAACATCCCACCACTGAGTGGAGTAAATATCTATGTTTCTGGTTGTCAAGATCAGATGCCATACACTCTCGCAATTCACTTTGTGATTTATTACCAGTAATCCATAACCATTGCCATATCCTTTCAAAGGATGGTGACTATTGCAGTCCTTGCTTCTTTAACTCCGAAAAGAAAAGAAATAATGGAGGAAGTGAAGGAGAGGGAGGGAGGAAGGAAGAACAGAAGGGAGGAACTGCAAGGAGGAAAAGAAAAAAAAAGATGGAAGGAGATGGCATCAGTGAACTGGGGAGAGAATTCTGTGCAAACATAATGTCTGTGCATTACTCTGCACAAAGCAGCAACTGTATTCCGCTTAGGACAATCTAGCCCCCTTTTCCTCCTTCTGCAGAAGGTAATTGCTGTTGCACAACTGAGACTTCTTTGTGAAGCTTCCACAACCTGCCTTATGTATGCCCTTGTGATACCTACATGACCTATCAAAAACACTTGCACCATCTTGCCAAGATGGATTCCTTCTTTCTTTTTTTTTTTTTAATTTGCTCCAGCTGACTTTTTACTGATTTACCATAAGATTGCAAAGAAATTCCACTGGACTTCAAATCAGCTTCCTTCCCGAACTGCATAAGAGAGGTCTTCATCACTGTTAAAATCAGTCAAAGCCAGACTACGGCAAAAAAAGTTTTCCCAAGTCCTCCATATGCACATATTCCTCCTTTTCCATGCAAGAAAAATTAAAAACCCCAACACAGACAGAAAGTTTTACAATTTACTGCTGTTTTCTGTTAAAAAACAGAGATATTATTAGTGGTCTTGCTTTTGGATAGAACAGAACACTCCATTCTGGATCTGTCACATCGGAAAACCAATCCTTCTAGATTAGCTTAGGTTAGGAACAAAAAACAATAGGTACTCAAAACCCTGAGTCACTGTTGGGGGAAAGAAAGAAGTGCAAATTATTTTGATTTTATTTACAGAAGTGTGATTTGACTTTCAAATTTAGATATCTCAACATATCCCCTGGAGAATGCCCCTATTGGACATAACCGACAGTACAACATGGTACCTTTCTGGCCTCCAGTTACCAATAATGAAATGTTTGTTACTGCACCAGAAAACCTGGGATATAGCTATGAAGTCGAGTGGCCAGGTAAACTGCCCAACCTAGATGCTTCCTCTTTTTTCACTACTCATGTCTTTCTCCTTTAAGTTTATGTATCATAAACCAGTTGGTTCAATTTTCACAGGTAATATTTGATGCCTTTTTAAAGGCCTATTTCTCTTCTTTTGCCTGGCTTTCCAAATTTGCATTTGGGCTTTAGTACAGCTAAAGAGCTACTGATAGATTGTTCCTGCATGAAGCTTCCACTATCCACTTCAGTTTTTGCAGAGGTTCTCATTTGAATCTAAACCTTGCAGAAGATCCTTATTCTTATATACCTTCATTAAATCACTAGAGAAAATAAAAATTCCTCACAAACCAGAGAGCAGAGAAAGGTCCAGGACTGTTTTTAAAGTGTAACAAGAGAAACTGAATTTTTTTCATGTGTTGGAACAAATATTATCAACCAAAGTTTAAACAAGTTGTACTTCACAGCTCATTGAATAATGATAGACACTGAGCTCTGTTCTCTGCCTGTGATGTTTATCCATATACTTGACATTTACTTTGAATAACTTTCCCTTTTGATTTCCTTCCTGTAGGTCGGGCTCTCCGTGTCACAGAGATGATAACTATTGCAATAGTAACTGCCCTGGTTCTTGTTGCAATTATCTTTGCTACTGCTGCATGTATTGTCCGTGTCAAGAAAAATAAGGATGAGTTGCATCAGCCTCTTCTTACTGACCAGTATCAGCACTACTCAGATGATTATGATGGCATACCAACACCAAGCCAATCTGTTGTTTGAAGAGATGGCACGTTTTTGCATTTGACTAAAATTGTTTTGCTGTATTTTATAAGTGTTGGTCATCCATCTGCTTAAAATAAAGAGCATAAACTGTGAGCTGTCTTGATATGTTTGCTTTAGGCTTCACCTCTTCTTTCATCACACTTAGGCATCAAGTCACATTTGCAATGCTAATTCTATGTTGCCTCTTAAAGGTGTTCCATTAACTCTTCGGAGCTCATCTGCAAGCCTTTTTCATGCATATTTCTGTAAAATCTGGTAAAATTAAGTTAACTTGATGGCAGTCAATGTCATCTGACTTCACCTAGCTTTCATACCCTGAATTCTTCTACAATGTACTTTTGTGAAAAGGTAAAGTCTAGAATGAGACAAGCAGAATCCAAAATACATGTGAACACTTTGGCTAGGCAAGCGGAAATGTGTTTCAAAATAGCCAGTATGCCAGCCAGGGAGTTGCAAGGAAATTCTGAGGGGAACAATGTGTTTGAAATCCAACTTCAGTCACAGAACATAGTTTTGAACTTGCTGGTTTTAGGTGGATCTGTGAAAAGAGACTCCTGATCAAGAAGCCACTCCAGTATTTGGATGCTTCTTATGTATATTCAAACACAGATGCCTGAAGGGGACATCCATTTGAAAGGAGAGCTGGCAGCAGCCTTTGTTTTACTGTTACTTTGATTTCTCACTCTCTCATTCCCTTTCTCTCTCCCACTGTCCCCATGGCAGAACATTCTCCCCAGCAATGAGAGACCTTGCTTCAGTTCTCTCTTGCAGGAATTTAAACCCCTGTCTCTTGTACTTTGAGAGAAGGCCCTAAGAATCAGGCTGTAGGACAGACATGGAATAATAGCCATGTGCAACCGCTGTTAAATTTATTCAACATGAGCCAGTAGGAGAGGAAGAAACTGACACCTGCTTTTTCAGCCAGAGGTAGGGCTTGAGGAACCTGGCTTCAAACCACACCTTCTCTCTCTCATTATAACAGGGTAGCAATAAATCATCTGATTGTCGTTTTATGATAATTTACTGAATCTAATTTAGAATTCATCAGCTGACATACAGATACATTACTAGATTCAGACTATTGAATCCCACGTCTTGTACTCAACCTTCTAATTGTCAGACTATAAAGTTAAGCAGTCTCTTGTCTCTCTTTCTGTCTGACCCTAGCCTCACAAAAATGGCAAGAAATTTGGATTGAGCTCCTTCAGTCTGAGGCAGCTCTCCTAGACATTAAGCAATTAGGCAAAAGCAAGGGTCATGTCTTCTATGTGCTGTATTAACCTCAGTGGTTTCAGTGAGTACCAGGTGTGCTCAAAGCACCCATACTCATTTGCAAGGAGATATGTAACCAATACATTGAGAATTATGTAAATAGGGAGAGAAGTACCTGTCTGAAAACTGACCTGTAGGCAATGAGGCTCGACCTAGGAAGATCATGGAACAGATATTCCTAGAAACCTATGCTAAGACACATGGAGGACAAGGAGGTGTTTTGACACAACCAGCATGGCTCCATGAAGGGCAAGTCTTGCATGACCAGCCTAGCGGCCCTCTATGATGGAGTCACTATCAGAGGACAAGGAAAGAGATACGTATATCATCTGTCTGTTAGTTCTTTGACATGGTCCCGCAAAACATCCTTCTCTCTAAATTTGAGAGATATGGATTTGATGAGTGGACTGTTGAGTGGATGAAGAATTGGTCGGATGGCCACATCCAGAGGGTAGTGGTGAATGGCTTGATATCCAGATGGAGATTAGTGACAAATGGTGTCCATCAGGTGTCTACATTGGGACTAGTGCTGTTTAATATCTTAATCAATGACATAGTGAGATCAAGTTTGTGGTGGTGCGACTTGTTGACACACCTGAGGGACGGGATGCCACCCAGAGGGATCTGGACAAGCTTGAGAAGTGGGCCCATGTGAACATCATGAGGTTCAGCAAGTCCAAGTGCAAGGTCCTGTATATGGGTCAAGACAATTCTTGGTATCAATACGGGCCNTAGATTACCTTTAAATGTCCCTTCTGACATAAAGTATTCTATGAACATTCTAAGTACTCTTGGCTAGCGAAGCAAAAGATATTTTATCATATTAACCCTTCTTACCAAGTATGGGGAATGGACACCAACAGTAAAAATTTACATACATAACTGACATGTAGAAAGAAAACTTTCACCTGTGGCACCCACAGCAGAAAAGTAAATTAGACAAAGATATTTTGACTTGCACTCTTGGTTTTACTTACAGTCTAGCAAATCAGTATTTCAGG
>VYZX01020999.1:42773-60103 GCA_013401335.1 Brachypteracias leptosomus | reverse complement strand
AAGGTAAACCCACCACATCATGTAGAGAAGTTTATTGCCCAAAATACCTAAGACCAGTATATTAGTAACAGAAGAATTATTAACCAGCGTTGGCTTATGTTTTGTTTTGTTGGGTTTTTTTTTCCTTTTTTCTTTTTTTTCTTTCCCTAAATTCTGGAAATGATACCTGATTGTCATGATAAACTTTTAATTCCTGAGTTTGGGTATAAGTATTCTTGTCCTGTTTATTCAAATGTTATTAAACATTGCTTCTGAATTCTCAAACAATTTTTTGCATATTTTAGAATGGAAAGATTACAACAGTTCAATAAAGAGGCTGATAATTTAACTTTTGACAAAAATACGTCTACCACGTATTTTCAGGAATATGTTAAAGTTGAGAAGTGTGTGTCCATCATTGAACCTATGCATATGTAAAAATCTTATTCTTATGTACATCTTACAATGTTGAAAGCTTCATATATTGCATAAAACTAATTGTTTATGCACAGCTGTAAAACACTCTTACATACAATCTTCTTTACAACAAACATTTTTGCCTTAATGTACACAAACCACAATATGTTCAATCTATTTGTAAAAGGCTAGTTTGTATTAATGTTACATTTTCTTAATGTTGCCTTTTGAGAAGTTACAATGTATTTTTGCTGGTTTTGGTTGTAGGGTTTGTGTGTAAACTTGTAGCATGTACTTTTTCATAGGGTAGAGTAACAATTAGGAGGACTTAAAAGTCTTCTTTAATCTATGTGGAAAACAGATTCATGTTCCTCCTTTTTAGACTCTGCAAATGTAGTTGTAAATCCTGTTCTGCTTGCTCCCATCTCCTAATCTGACATTGAAAAATCATATCTGCACAGATGTCTTTAGTGAAATAAAGGAGGGTAATTTAAAGACTGTTGCAGGATTTCTTATATCAGCTCCATGAATCGCTTTCCTACGTAAGGTTAAAGCAGAGTTTTCACTCTAAGGTCGCTGAAATTGCAGGATATCTGGAATGAAAATTTAACCCATGTACACTGAAGCCTTATTTCAAATTGACATTTTATTGAATTTTGATGTGTGTATTACAAAATCCACAACCCATAAAAATTTTGAATCAAGGAACTATTTCCATTGAAGTAAGGAATACAGACTGCATGCTTAAGAAACTTAAGGTTAGTTTCACTGAAAACACAAATTAACCCTGGTAGAATTTCAGTTACTAATCTTGCAAGCTTATCAGTTTCTAGTTTCTTACTAGAAGCAAAAAGCATTAGTTTGTAGTCTAATGACAATCTGGAAGTAGCAGGTAGTTTGTTACAAGCCTATATTGATTATTTTTCAGCCAGCACTTAAAAGGCAGATAAATTTCAATGACATTCTGATGATTAACTCTGGTGAGTCTTCAAAGCGCTATAGTCTTTATGAATGATTCTCCAAACACATGTTTTGTTTTCAAGTTCTATTACTATGAAATTAGAAAGAATTACTTTTTCAGGGTGTTACCTTTTTTTAGATGAGCAAATAACAATTATAAATAATAACAGTTATATTAATTAGTCTGATTTTCCAGTATGTAAGGTGGTACCTATATTGGCTGAAAAATATTTTCATTCATGTGGCACATGTACTTCTTTATAGACGCAGTCTGTATTTACAAATTATCACCTAAAGTGAAACAATGAAAATAGTGGGGTCTCGTTTGTTTGTTTACCCCCACTTACTGATTTAAGAGGAGCCTTTTCTTCCTTATCAGTGAATTAGGATGCTCACTTAGCTCCCTTAATTCAAGTGATCCAGATCTGGAGATTCTTGCCTGTAATCGGGAATATTGTTATTTGATGCTATGGTATCCAGCAGGAACTGCCGCCTACGGGGGTATCTTAAACCAGGTTTGGGGTGATGGGTACTGATGTGGTGGAGATGATATGGTGCAGCTGGTGTGGGAGAGTGGCATGTATGGTTGCCACTTTGTGGGTGGAAACTGTTGGCTTGTGTTCTGGAACTGATTTCTGAAGGTTTTCATAGTAAACATTTGTAAGGCATCTTTAAAGGTTAGTCATTGGCTAGAATTTAAATTACACAATAGCTGTTTCCAGCATATTCTAATACTGTGATGCATAAAATAAGAAAATTAATCTTATTTTATAACATGAAAACTCTCCAAAAGAGGTCACTGCTGTTCAGAGGGGGAGTTTCTAGGCTGCATTCTGTGGGAAATTTACAATTATGCTTATATACACACAACACAAGAGGAGAAGGTGTATTTAGAGTCATTACAGAGGGTGTTACTCCTCTTCCCCTCAGATCTCATTAAGGCTTTTGTACTTGGGGTGCGCGCTCCCTTTGTGGCAGCCTGGAGCTCGGTCCCTCAAGACCAATGTGCTTCTTTCCTGTCCTCCCTCGGAAAGCCTTGGCACTCTTGGGTTCACCTCCTGTGACCAATGGTTTTGTTTGGGGAATTTGGGAAAAGTACAATCAGATTGTAATTTTGTGAATTTGGTAATTTATTTATGATTATGACAGGCATCTGAGATTCTGAATTTTGCTTCTTTTTCTGAAAGGGGTACTGGACTTTTCTCTTTGTTGCAGATATTGTAAAGGTCTTTTATCTACAATTACTTTTATTTTGATATTTTGATAACTGAATCGCTAAGTCAGTGGAAGCATACATGTGAAAGCAGTTTATAAAATTACTTAAGTAACTCCAGTATTTAAAAAATTACATTTGATTTTGGTGTTGTATTGTAATTTTTTATTTTTTTTTTTTGCTTTTGCTGCCACTTGCAGTGAGAATATTGAATTTGAATTTGATGCTTTATGAGAAATACCAGTTCGCTTTCATCTGTCTTCTTCCACCCCATTTCTTTATCAATGTATCATCTGGCTTATTTTGGAAATAAGTAATTTTAGGGTCATAATCATAGTAATAGTAATAAATTCCTTCCTGGCCATTTCTCCTAGGTAACATTTATGCATACTCCTGTAGGGGATTTTTTGTACGCAGTATCTTGCATAGATATACTTTGCCTCTACCATTTTCAGCTTCTTTTTTGACTGGATTATGTTCTGTCTGAGGAGGCCATTTAAATGGGCATGTATTCAATCAGCATGTTAAATAAAAGCATATTGATTGTTGCTGGTGTCTAGGTATTGTTTCATAAGAGGAATTTCATACCAGTAATGTAATCAATTAATATTCTCTCTTTCAGGTTTAACAGATGAAAAAGTGAAGGCCTATCTTTCTCTTCACCCTCAGGTACTGGATGAGTTTGTGTCAGAAAGTGTAAGTGCAGAAACTGTGGAAAAATGGCTAAAAAGGAAAAACAACAGACAGGAAGGTAAGTCCTTT
Source organism: Brachypteracias leptosomus (assembly GCA_013401335.1). Lineage (NCBI taxonomy): Eukaryota > Metazoa > Chordata > Aves > Coraciiformes > Brachypteraciidae > Brachypteracias > Brachypteracias leptosomus. Next base: position 56,772 of record VYZX01020999.1, on the reverse strand, counting down.
TTATTTATGTTTACTATTGAGCTTTGAACACTTCAGTTCTTATTTTTGGATTTAAAAGGGACACTTAGTTCTGGTAAAACTTGACTGTTGCAATTTTTATGTCTAGGTTTCAAAAAAAAGACAAAAGAGGTTAATTATTTTTTTAATATTTTCAGCCTTTGAGCATTTCTGTTTTAAAGTATACTGTTATTTGGTTTGGAGGTTCAGTTTACTCATTTTGAGTTGCAAATACTATTCCACCAACCTGTAATAGCTGTTGCATTGGTGTATGTTTCGAGAACATAATTTGGTCATCTTAGATCGAAAATTTTTATTGATTAAAATTATGCAGTACATGCAGGATGTAAGCCTCAGTAAAATACTGGATATACTGTCTCAAAATTTCCTACTTTTCAACCTGTATTAAACCAATTTTAGATACGAACATTGACACAGAAGTTATAAAACAGTGTGTTGAACTCTGGAGGTATTTCTGTTGGGTTGCTTTAGGTATAATCTCTCACTTACTAGACCTAGAAAACTGTTCCTTAGGAGTTGGCCTGTGTTGACAATGATCATAAATTTTGTAATGATCTTACATTTTGTGAGATTGTGTGGAAATATAAGATTCACATAATTTTAACAATGATTTGGAATGTACCAGGTAAAATGCGAAAGAGAAGATTACCAAGAAGGTGAGAAAAGTAACACTAATTTTACTCCGTGTGTACATTGCTTTGTGGCTGACTTCTGGAGTGCCTGGGGTTTAAGTTCTGGTGATAATTCCCATTTTATACAGAGGGACTGCTGCTACTTCTTAGAATATAACTGAATGTTTTCCGCAAAATTATAGAAAAAGGAAATGTTGGACAAAAATCAGAAAAGGCTGTATCAAGCCAGATTTTGGGGGTGAGGACATGGAGGTGATTTGAGGCAGCCAGGATGGCTTCACCAAAAGCAAGTCCTGCCTGACCAACCTAGTGGTCTTCTATGATGGAGTGACTACATCAGTGGGCAAGGGAAGAGCTATGGATGTCATTTTGGAATTCTGTGAGGCCTTTGACTTGATCCCCCACAACATCCTTCTCTCTAAATTGGAGAGATCTGTGTTTGATATGTGGTCTCTGTGGTGGGTAACAAATTGTTTGGATGGTTGCATCCAGAGGGTAGTGGTCAACAGCTCAATGTCCTAATGGAGATGGGTGACAAGTGGTGTCCCTCAGGGGTTCATACTGGACCAGTGCTGCTTAATATCTTCGTCCATGACAGAGAGTGGGATCGAGTGCACAGTCTGCAAGTGCAGACGACACTGAGCTGAGTAGTGCAGTTGACATGCCTGAGGGATGAGATGCCACCCAGAGGGACCTGGACAAGCTTGAGAAGTGGGCCTATGTGAACCTCATGAGGTTCAACAAGGCCAAGCGCAAAGTCCTGCACCAGGGCTGGGGCAACCTCTGGTATCAGTAAAGGCTGGGGGATGAAGGGTTTGAGAGAAGCCCTGTGGAGAAAGGTTTGGGAGTACTGGTGAATGCAAAGCTGAACATAAGCCAGAAATACGTGCTTGTGGCCCAGAAGCCCAACTGTATCCTGGACTGCATCAAAAGAAGTGCGAGCAGCAGATGAAGGGAGGTGATTCTGCTGCTCTGCTCTGTTCTGGTAAGACCTCACCTGGAGTACTGCATCCAGCTCTAGAGTCCTCAGCGCAAGAACATGGACATGTAGCTGTTGGAGTGGGTCCAGAGGAGGGCCAGAAAAATGATCAGAGGTTTGGCATACCTCCCCTGTGAAGAAAGGCTGAGAGAGTTGGGGTTGTTCAGCCTGAAGAAGGGATGACTACAGGGAGGCCTTGTTATGGCCTTTCAGTACTTAAAGGAGCCCTATAAGAAAAATGGGGACAGTCTTTTTAGCAAGGCCAGTTGCAACAGGACAAGGGGTGATGGTTTTAAACTAAAGAAAGGTAGATTTATGCTAGATATAAGGAAGAAATATTTTACAATGGAGGTGGTGAAACACTGGAACATGTTGCCCAGAGAAGTGGTAGATGCCCCATCCCTGGAAACATTCAAGGTGAGTTTGGATAGGGCTCTGAGAAACATGATCTAGTTGAAGATGTCACTGTGGGGGTGTTGGACTAGGTGACCTTCAAAGATCCCTTCCTACCCAAACCATTCTATGATTCTATAACTGCTGACCATTGTCTTAGTGAAATTTTAACATGAATAGCTGCAATGATGTGATTTATCCATTGTTTCCTTAAACTTTAAGGCTTCTGTTTTATGGCTCACTCTCCTCATCTCCCCAAACTGTTGAATGAAAAATGTCAAGCAATAGTTATGCTGTCATTATCATTCAGCTTTCTATCTGTTATCATCAAGCATGTCTTCCTTCTGCCTTCCCTACTACTTCCCTTTTGCTGACAGTGATCTTTCAGGTAGCCGTATTTATTACACTACAGGCAGTTATGCAGATGTGGTTATCCTAGTGTTGGATTTTTATATGAAAATAAGCAGGACCAGATTTAAAACTACACTTGCCAAGTCAAAAAGAATAACTTGAATGTATTTTGTTTATAGAGTAAAACAGATACTGATTAGCCTTATCTATGGCTTTCTTCTAGAAAGGTAAAGGCTATAGCCATATAAAATGCCTCTGATAAGGAAATATCTTAATTTGTCAGAATGTAACATTTTTAGGAAAGAAGGTTGCTCCATGGTTTATTAATTTCATGTTGTGCATGTTCAAACCTGCTGCCTGAGTAATGGTGGCAGGGAGAAATGAGGAGAAGAAGGAACTGATTCTTTTGGTGTAAGAGTGAATCTGTGGTGACTTAATACGCAGCCTAAGTCACTTTACAGCAGTAAGGGTATAATTTTCCCTCTATCCCTCTTGCTTTGGTGTAGTCTGCTTTACAAATCCTTCCTACCCAAAATGTGATGCAGACAGAAGAATAAGCTTTGTTTTTATTAGAAAGTTGCCAGACAGGCGAAATGCTGCTTTGAGATATCTGTCTTAGTGTCTGTACTCTTACGCATTGGTGACACAGAACAGTCATTAACCTATAGGCAGAAATTATGTCCTGCCTGATTTACAGACATCCAGCTGTGCGTACTCTTCAGCCAGAAGTCAATGGGCCTGCAGCCAGGGAAGAGTATCTGAATTTCATTAGCATGAACATAAACTGAAATATCTAATTTGGACTTAAATGAACCTGAATTTATCTGTGACAGAGATTCACTGAATTAGTTAATTTAAATGGGAGTGGGGGTGGTTTTGTGTGTTCTTGTTTTTTTTTAAAGCCCAAAGTATTAAAGAAGGGAGGCAGTCAGGAAATACTGCAGTGTTTAAGGTATAGCTATTTCCCAAAATATCATGACTTGTCATCAGTATGTACCAGATAGAACTCGTATCTGTCACAGTAAATGTTAGCTTGTAAGTTACTTGTGACAGGTTGATTGTGATCTAACTGGGTTTATAAAACGTTGTTTATTTGTAAAAAACCAAATAAATTATTTTTTTTGTTTTAGTATATTGGAGAAAACCTACAAAGATAGCACTGGGAAGGAATGCTACTCATACTGGTATTTGAGTATTCACTGCAACTTTTTGGACCATGACTATTATCTAACTATAAAATACGTGCTCAAAACACACCCTGGTCTTGTATTGTTGCACATAGCATTTCCAAACAACTCTAGTAGTAATAAACTAACACTTGAGTTTTAAATTTGTTTTATATCCAGATCATGGCTGAGTTAGGCAAGACTCTGAATGAAATTGGAGCACAAACTGGACTTTCTCATGCAAAACATTTTTGATTAGCTTCTGCAAGCAAAATTTAACCAAGTAAGAGGGTATCTTGATTAAAGAAACTGATTAGATATTCCTGGGTTCATTTTAACTCTTCTTCAAAGTTGTTTACTTATTAGCTATGGAAGAAATGTAGGCTTCATTTGGAAATACTACTTGTAGTCTGAGGTCTGGTCTGTGATTCATACATTATGGCCTCATGGGAAGTTTGCTGACATTTATAGATCAGAAAAACATCTTCATATATACACAGTAAAAAGTGCTTTGCCTCCTATGTCTAATCTTACTTGAGGTGCTGATGTCAGTTATACTAATAAGACACTTGCTTTAAAGATTCATTAAAGGTACATTTTGATAGAGGGAGATTTTTTCAATGGACTTTAAGAGTTAATCTGCCAGAAGGAGGTTGTTTGTTTTCCAAATGCCTCGTTGTAATACTCGCAAAGCCCACAAGACATCTTCCATTTGTCCTCTTCCATTTTATTTAAGCAAAAATAACAGATTATTGTAGCAAGTGCCATAAAATTATGGACATTTTAGGCTCTGCTGGATAGATCCTCATCTCCCAACAAATTTCTCAGAAAAATATTTGCGAACTCCAATCTTAATTATATCGTTTGAAGCTTCTCTGCTACAGCAATAAAAAGAGACTAAGCACATTGTTTATAAGCTAGATGCACATCTTTTGCACTGCTGATACTGAATTTCACAGGTGTCTTTCCTGATTTTTTTAATGCTGATTTTGTATAGGAAGAAAGGACAAACTGTACACAGAATTCTACATGGAAAGCTGCCTATATCACCTCTTGCTCTGTGGAAGCAAAGTTATACTTGCCTAAGGGGATGTCCCATGCACATATTCATCAGAGTGCATAATGATGTGCTTAATTATTGCTAAATCTGGACACATCAACAGTGGCTATACACATTATTTTTTTCCAGCAATATTTGCCAAAACCATGTAAAGCTATATATAGTGGGAACTTAAGATGCTTTGCTGCCATACAGGTGCTGTTGTTAAGTAATCCTTAAATGCAATTAAAAATAAAAATATATATAGAATAGTACATTCAGAACACAATATGATACTGATTATACACAGTCAGAAGTTACTGTCTCTTAAGTGCCATGGACTTACTGCATTTACAGGAACCCAACATTTCATAATGAACCTATTTAAAAAAAAAGTCAAGCAATTAGAAAATTAATTGCTTAATACAGTGTTAGTGTGATATTGCTGTAATACTTATTTAGGATGTATAATTCTCCAGAATCTATCACATAATTTTTCCTGTGCTTCCAAAAAATAATAGGATTTATTGTCTCAGGGGAAGTCCGAGATATTGCCATCCTAATACTAATATTTCTGTTTACACACTTCGTAATATAATACTGTGCTGTAACCCACTGTACATTCAAGCGGGAAGAGAATGTATTATGTAATGTGATCAAAATATTCAGCTTTTTTTGATATTTTCTTACTTGAGTTGTTTAAACAGAAACTTTTAAAGTACTTAATTTTAAAGTAATTTTACATATATCCTTTTGTGGACTGTTGATTTTTCCTGTTGTGCTTGTACATATTTATTTTCTATCAGTGTTAAGTAAGTGCTATTTGATAGATATACTGTTGCTAATGTGATGCAAATGATTAAATGAGTGTATTTGGTTGTTTCCGTTAAAGGACATTTGTGAACATTCAAAGTACTTTCTTCTTTTTCATTTATCATTACACAATAAATCAGAGTGCATTCATTGCTACTCTTGTGTAATTACTGTAAGCAGTCTAGCTGACTGCAGTATAAAATGTAGTTCTTCATTAGTCATTTAAATGCATGATTTTCTCATGGCTTATCTCATTCTTGTGTTGTTTCTTGTGAAGCAAATATGACAACTGTGTGTGGGTTCAGAATTCAGACTAAGCCCCAGTTTTGTTCTTTTTTTTTTTTTTTTAGCTCAGCCATTTTGTTTTTCACCCTTTTCCCCTCCCTTTCTATTATGTGCCCCATCAGTGGGCAAAAATGGCAACCAGATTTGGGGCACTGGATGGATTTACATTTGGCAGAGGACTGGAAGTAGCCGTCTGTGGACACACTCATTCTAATCTTCTGGAGCATCACTGTGCTTACCTTCTGTAGAAAATTGAGTAGGCTTCATGAGGAAAGACACCTGCGTGAAATCCCTCACCCTCATGTTCCTTTAGGTCTTCCCAGTATGCTTAGATACATATATCTATATATGCTTTAGCAATACCTGTGATAGCTCTCAGTGAGCTAATTGAGCATAGAAAGGATAGAGCTTTGTGCGGGTTAGTTAAACACAATTATTTTTCTTACTTTATAGTCTGTGCTGAGATGAAGGTTTTGGTGACTGAGATGGTTCTGGTGCCTGAGCTAGTTTGTTTAAACCTCACACCTTCTGTGGTCTTTAGACAAAAGTCTTTTTTTCTTTTTAGTCTCTTTTTTTTTTTTTTTATGCTAGGGAAGAGAGGGAAGGAATAGGATCTGTGGCAAAAGACTTCATCATACCCAGACTTTGAGACTATATACAGACAGAAAATTTGTTACTAGTCCTTTAAGACTAATACTAAAAGAAAAAGTGTGTTTAGTTACATCATTAAAATGTAAAAATAAATAAATAAAAAGGTTCTGTGATCTGAAGTAGACTTAAAATTGTTAATTTTCTTATGCTCCAGTTTCAGATACTAAGATTCAGCATTATGTGCTTTAAAGTTTGCTACCATCCTGGGAGAGAGAAAATAGGGTGTTTTGGAGAGATGTTGATGTTGATGCTCCCTATTTAGGGAGCAAGTCTGTATTTGGGTATAGTACAGATTTCTACAATAAATCATAGTTATTCCTTTATTTGCTCTTTTAAATAGGTAATTTATTCCTATTTTTAAATGATGCTATGCAGAGGAGTGTTCTTTGCATTTTGGCTAAGGTTGTTAAATATGTGAAAGGATGGCTGGCATGCATTTCCATTAGCAGGGATAGAATATGTGAAAAGATAAATGTAAGCAGGAAGAGTACATGTATGTTAAATATACATCAGCTTGCTGCCAAAACTAACAAGAAAAAAAAATGGAGCCTATGCTTGGTTTGTTAGTTTTTTGAGGTCTCTGCATTTACACACTAACAAGTCAGAAATACCTGTTGTGTAGTGTAGAGTAGTAGTTGTAGCAGCGTAGGTGAAGGATACTCAGAAGCTGGAGACTACCACTATTATACTCCACAGCTTGCTGCAATTCTGACATCTCCCCAACCTAGGCGAGAGAAACTGATATGGCAGCGTGTTAATGACCTCCTTGATTTATAGCTGGGCTGTCCTAATATTTCATTGATGCTGCAGACATGCTGTTTCATTCTGATTCAGCCCTGCTGTGCTTATGTTTATGGTATCCAAGCAGGCAAAAAATACTTGCAAGAGTGAATGTGGAAATGATTTGGGTAATGTGTGACTTGCACCATTGACACCATAGGAATAGCTCTTAATGCTTCTTATTACCAAACCCCACTGTTCACATATTTCGATGCTTTTCTTGGAGGTTTTTTTTCTTGAAATGAGACAGAAAGGATGAATTCTCTGGTCCAATTCCCCCCAGTACAAATGACATAATTGCTTGCCCTGTTCTTCCTCTTCCCTCAGCCCCTGCTGATGGCCAGTTGGAGATTGGACTAGGTGGTCTTGTTGGTCTGAACCAATGTAACTTGTATGATACTGATAGGTGCTACTTTTCTGCAATAGTATCAAGATTGATAAAAATTGTCTTTATTGTGAATGTTTTTCTCAGAAAAGTTGCAATGTCTGGGGGCTTGAATGCATAGACCCTGTTCCTCTGTTTATTTGGTATAGTTCTTGCTTTCACAGAGATAAAACTCATCAGTAGGCTTTTGTATGGAGTAGTTTACAAGTTGCCATTTTCATGTCTCTAGAAAGTTTGTTAGTGAATCAATGTTTCAGAGGCCATCAGATGAAGTGATGACAGTTCCCAGAGCTGTGGTAGAGCTCTATATGGGAATGATGTTTTAGTGAAAATGACATGCTCCCATCACAAGTAGAGAATAATTTTTGAGCTGATCTCTGGGGAGACTGTTGTATTGTGCCATTGCTTTTAAAAATTTTATTGTTGCATCATTTCCAGAAACAGTCAGTATAATTATCCAAGGAAAAATTGTTTCTATCTGGTGTGTCCATTTCAGTGGGGTTCTTACTGTTTTCAGTGAGTTAATCAGAAGATAGTCAGCTTAGAAGTGGCTTCGTTTTACCTGTGAAAATACTGAGAAGGAGTTAATGAAAAAGTTTCTCTGGTGTGTTGTCAGGCTATTTCTCTGAGCAGAAAAAAAGGCTAGTGGAAAGGATAGATAGGTCAGGAATTATTTTTATGAACTGATAGCACAGAAATATTGAGCAGTGGCCTCTTGGTAGATAATACTGGGGTCTTGAGGGGTGATGATGGTTTTTGTTCAGTGTGGGTTTTAATGTTGAAGCAGTTACTGATTTTATTCCTTGTAATTTGAATGGCTGTCACTAGCAAACTTAAAACAACTATAAGAATGAGCCTGGTACTTTAGTTGAATATGTTTCTACATTGGTTGGGTTTTTTTTAGTAATTTGCTGAAGTATGTGGAAGTTTGCTGTCAGGAATATATATTTTTTTTTGAGTGGGTCAGGTGAAGTAGGTGATTTTTCTGTTTTTCTGGAGCTCTCCTGCATATTTAGAATTGTTTAGATGGTCAGAGATTTGCAGAGGGTAATCCTTTAATGATGAGATGTTTGGCCTTAGGAAGTAGACGTCATTGCTTGGTCTTAGTTCCCTCTTGAACTAATTATGTTAATCACATTACACATAGAGCAATTATTCTCAACATGTACTTAAACTGATGTTTGTTGTGTCTTTGTTAGTCTTGAATTAAGAGTTTGTATGGGGTTTTTTTTTTCTGTCTACTCAAAAATACTGCTACTCCTTGTAAGAGTTGCTTCACTTCATTTTCTGCCTATATCTTCTAGCTATATTAGAAAGGAAGCAGATTTTTGTAATTTCTCAATCTTTCAAGTAAATTAGGGCATGGAGCGTCTTTTAGTATCTTACTAAGAAACAAGTTTCCCATTTTCTTATTGTTTCTCATCAGTTTACATTTTGAGCCTTTCCAGATTATTACTGTCTTCTATAAAGTGTGGGCAGTGTAAGAGAGATAGTATTGCAATAATGGGCTCATTAGTATTGAATGCAATACAAAACTATTTCCCTCCTATGCAAGAGAGTACTCCTTAATGTTGTCTGGCCCTGCTGCTCTTTGTTTTCAGATCGCTTTCCTCCTGTATCTGGGATCTTTGGTTTTAGAGTAAAAATCAAGCAAGCAAAATAAAAAAAATCTCTCTGTAATTGATGGAGAAGCTCCATTCCAATCACATGTGGAGACTGTATACCCATGTAGCCAACACTTTTTAATAATGATTATTTATGGTGATGTAAGCTAACCTGTTTTACCTGCATTAAAATGGAGTAGGAACATTCCCATGGTCTGTATACTGAGAAAGCAATAAATAAGAACAAGGGAATAGTCATTAACTTTTATGGGCCAGACGCTTCTTAATACATGTATAAAAGTATTAACTTGGGAAATGTTGGCTAGACAAGGCCTGTAATCAAACATTGACTAATAAGGATAAAGAGACAAAATGTAAAATACATGTTAGTATTGCTTGCTCTGTTCATTAAGTAAGACCTGCATCTTTGGTGAAAAGACAGTATGTGATCGTGCAGTTTAGTAGTCTGGAACACTGCGCGTGCACAAAAGTATGAGTAACTTATTTATTCATGGATGTTCTGTATGTGAGTAGTGAAAACTCAATTCAGCAAAGTTCTTGAGACTTTGCTCATCTGTAACGTATGTGTAAAAATTCTGCCATCTCTTTTATCTCCCAGGAAGTACAGGGAGCCCCGAGGATGAGTGAAAATTCATCTTTTACTGTGGAGATGGCTAGTTGGATATAAATGATAACACTATGCTCTATAAATGAATGATTTTGTGTCTGTGGGTGGAAATGAATAATAGTATTTGTCTTAACCTCATACTGGCTGTTAGTGAAGATTTTTCCCACAGAAAGTTTACTTCTGAAATGGCTCTGTTGTCTTAAGACTTTGAATTCAGATTGTAAAGACAGAAAAGTAAAGCATAGACATCGGTGTATTAATAGTATGGGCTTAATGAAGACTATAAATTTTCAGGGTGTCATCCTATAGTGATTTAGCTAAGGATGATGGTAATTCAGTTACTTTATCATTCAAGGTATCTATGATTAGATAGAGTTTCAGACTGGTTGTCCTGCACTTGTCTATCAGATTTAGTGCAGCTGATTCAAGGTTGCACTTTTCATGGTGAGTCATAGATATACTCACTTTATTTGTCGTACTGGTCATTGGTAGATCAAAGGCTTTGAAGAGGTAGCTTTATCCTGAAATGACTTTTTCATGCTGTGTGTAGTGAAATGGATCCTGTCAATTAATTTTCAACTAGACTATAATAACCTTTTTTTCCTCCCATGTTTCATGAATTCATGTTAAATTACATTCCCAATTCATTCAGCAAGAGTACGGCCAAAGCATGACTTTATTCCCAATACATTCCCTTACTTATTGCTTCAGATGATGGTACTTGTTCAAGTATGTTATGGGAGGGAGATGAGTATTGCACATAAATGGGCAGTGCTACCTCTCTTTAGCTGCCATGGACTTTTGTTGAAGTAAGACTTAGGTTAGAAGTATTACTCAAATACTTGAAAGATGTTATTAAGCATGTATATGAATTATTTGGTTAAAAATGTCTACTCAAGTTCCATATAATAAAAAAAACCCAAAACAGTCAAAACCACAGACCTTTGAGATTAATTTTTTCTGATGATATTCAAAGATACAGGTATTAGTGGAAAACAAATTCCTCGTATAGATGACTAAGTTGCTAAAAACTGGGAAGTTAACTATAGGAATGCGTAAACAGTTTTCACTACAGAGGTCATCAGTAGTCTTGAGAGGGATTTTTATTTTCATAAGCTCTCTGTGAAAATGGATGTATACTAGGGTGATAAAGTTTCAGGAGTGCTTAAAATGGAAAGGAGATGTACAGAAGCTCTAAAGAGTCTCATAAAGCTGAGTAATTGAAGAATAAAGTATGGGAAACAAATCAGTTTGGGCTGATATTTGCCGCTAAGGCCAAGTTGTGTGGCACAGGTTGCATCTACAAGGGTAAACTACTTTTCCCTCCCTCCCAAATAGGATGTTGCATCCAAACTACCTCTTGGAGTAGTCCTGGGCAGCTGCTAGTCCTTTCATCTGAGCTCAAATGTTCTTTTGGAAAAGTGCAAATTGGAAAGATCTAAGCCATGCTGTGAGTGCAAACAGTTAATCGGGTACCAGTGATGTGCAAGCACAGTCTCTAGCCCTGTTTCCTCTGCTACTTTAGGCCCAGCCTGAATTAGCTAATACAGCTCAAGAGGAGGTGCTGGGAATATAGAGGAAAAATCAGCCATTAAAGCTGAGCAACAGAGAGATAGTTCAGCCAAATACAACCAAACAAGAAAGTCATTAAATCACTGTGGAAATTTGCAATTAATTTGAAGTTCAGATGCTCTGTGGGGGGTAACATCACCTTCTCAAGATACACAGAAGGGCAAAGATGAGCAGATGTGTAGAATTCTATCATCTGTATTTGTGAAAAATAAAAAACAAGCAGGAAAGAATGTTGGTTTGGGTTTTTTTAATGTAGATCTTTTTGTTGATCTAATACGCGACAAGTTAACAGTTCAGTCAGCACAGTCGAGGGGGGCAATGAACTGTTTAAATAGCAGCATGTGAGGACTGGAGGAGTCACTTAACCTGACTCTGTCAATGGAGAATGTACTTGGATAACAGCACACTGAGTTTAATTATGTTTAATTATTTTAATCATTCAGACAGTTTGAGCTAAAAGAGTGATTATCAGTTATGGAACAGAAGGAGATTGTAGATTGTAGTCCTCTCTGGGTCTGAGAGGGATGGATCTTTTTTTTTTTCCTATGGAAAACTTACAACTCAGGCATAAGGAGGTTTTGGGAGAAACTATCATGGGGTTATAAACCCAGTGTCAACTGATGTTGAGTCAATAACAGGTATAAATTTTATTTGAAGGTCTTTTCTCCTTTAAGCATCAGAACTGAAAAGTCAAAAAAAGAAGTAGTTGTTAAAAAAATATTCTCTTCTCAAGAGTAATGTTGAGTTTCTTTTTGTAAATTTCATTAAGACATTTAGGTCTATTGAACTAAAATGACATTTGAGGATGCTCATCTAGTATCCATAGATCTCATGCTGTTTTGTAGGGGCCTTTTTGTTGTGGTGGATGGAGGTTAGCAAGGTCTGAATTTTTTGCACTGGCTAGTTCATCTAGTTCAATTCAGCCACAAGAAGACCTCCACTACTGATAACACTATTACATCTTTATAAAGCCTGCCTTGCCTTGTTATCTTTACACTGTTGTGACTTTTATGATGCTGCTACCAAACAGAGGGGTATTCTTAATTCTGCAAAAGACCTGAACTGTAGGCAAAAGTTTTATAATTACGACTGTCATGATGAAGGCAGTTGACAAATTTACCTTTTTCATGACAGAAGAACTGAAGGGCACCCTACAAAATGAATTGGCTACAGATTTGAAACAACAGGACGTCCCTTTTCACACAACCCGTGCCTAAATTGTGAACTCATTAGCATAAGATATTTTAGATATTAAAAATGTAAATGGGTTCAAAAAGTGATTAGACACATTCCAAGGATGAAATACTTCATCAAGAGCTGTTACATACTATGATCCTGATGCAGCCTCCAGCTGAGAAAATTCATAAGCAGCTGATTGCTCTGAGGACATACTGGAGTAAGTATACTCCGTGCATCTATACTCTGTGCTCTCTCTCCTTTTCATATAGTGTAGTTTCTTCATACTTTTTCCATAATGAGCTGTTACTAGCCATTGTTATACACAATGAACTCAAGCAGATGGACTGTTAGTTTAGCAGAGTAGGGCCATTCTTCTCTATCATTATGCTTCTGCTGCCTCTCTGGGATTTATATACCATCCATTGTTAGAACTGTGAGTCAAGTTGTCTTAATAACACATTTGAATATGCTGAAGAAGAAATGATATATTTATATTAGAACACATTGTTTATGGATCTTTTTAGATAAGCTGTAGGAGGTCTTTTCAGTTGTAACACTAAGGTATCTTTCAAACCCTTTGGAGACAGCACCTTATCTAGACTCATGTTGCTTAACTGCAGTACTAAATCTCTCTTTTTTCCAACCTGTGTTATGCAGAGATACGCATAAGCGATAACTGTGAATCTTCTTTGGTTTATCTTTATCCAGTTGAAATTGCTGCGTAACACTGAGCATTAGAATAACTTCCGATTTTTTTTTTTTTTTTTTTTTTACAGCAAATATTTTGTGTGTTTTAGTTGCTCTGTTAACAGAAGGGACCTCTTTTACAGGGTGCTAGATCCTCACTCCAAATTGCTACAGTTTCATTTCATTTGTCATTAAATAAGTATGGGGAGTGAAAGGAAAAGAGATGATTGTGTTGATGAGAAACAGGAGTTAGGAAATTAATAAGACATAATTCAGTAATAGGTGTGGGAGGAGGAATGCTTGTGAGTTTTTGAAGGATTTATAGTAATTGGGTGTAACAGCTGTGATTGGGGTGGGGAAGTGACAGCAGACTTGTTACAATTGTACTAATTCTGTTGAAGTGGAATCATTGTGAACACTCAGAAATATTTTCATGCAGTGCATCAGATATTTGTATATTTGTATAGAGAGATGTTTATTCCCAGGGACTTGTTGGGCAGTATTTTTAGATTTACTGTGGAACACTTATGGAGTTTTACTAAAACAATTTTTAAAACTAGAAACTACACAGTGACCAATCTTTTTGAATCAGAGTTTTCATAATGTGGTGGGTTTACCCTGGCTGGGTGCCCGGTGCCCACCCCTAGTCCCTCTATCACTCCCCCCCCCACAACCCAAACCTTCGTCAGCAAGGCAAGCAGGGAGAAAGTAAGATGGAAAAGAAGAACCCGTGGGTTATGATAAGAAGCAGTTTTAATAAGCAGCGGAGAAAGCAAGGTCGCGCGCGCGCGAAGCAAAAGCAACAAAGCCGTTACTCTCTACTTCCCATCCGCAGGC
>VYZX01020999.1:1788-16557 GCA_013401335.1 Brachypteracias leptosomus | reverse complement strand
CTAAACATAAATTAGAATGTAAATTAGGAAAGTTCTATATGTGAGTAATGCTTTTCACACAAAGACAGGGTCATCCTGACTGAAGAATTATGAGTTTTAAAGTCATTAAGTGTTACATTTTTAATTCCTGAGAATATCTGCAAGAAGAAGCTTCTATCATAGGGAAGCAAAAATAAAGGTTAGCAAAAAGAAATTTATTGCAGAATTAAATCACCAACTGATTTAAAATATTATGTTAGTTAGGAACCAAGGTAGAAATATGTTGGAAAAAGATGTGGTTTTCATCACTGGATTTTTTTTTTCTCTATCTTTCAATGCTGGAAAGAGTGAAAACAGCAAAACATTCATAGTCATATACAGTGACATTAGTTGCTTCAATAGTGTCTGGGGTGCTTATACAGGACAACAGAATTAAACTGGGGGAAGATGTGTTTTGTCAACTTTATTTAACCCCTTTCTACTCCCAAAAAGTCTCACTTTTTTTCTTCATAAACATAGAAGATTATAGGATGGTTTTAGGGCCTCTAAATACTGAACTTGCCATTCATTTCCCATTTTTTCTTGATATCAGCAAAATGAAATGGGATGAATGATGTCCAGGTTTGAAAGAAAAAAATGTAATCTTTTCCTACTTGAATTATTGGAAGGAAACTGCATTATTTTCAAGGGTTTGTATTGCAGTTTCACACTTTGAAAATTGAAGAAATTCAGAAAAATGCTGTTATATAGGAACTTATTTTTTAATCTTTTCCAATTTTTAGCAGCTTAGTAGGAAAATGGAAATAAAGTAGCAATCTTTGTTCTCAGCATTACAGCGCATGTTTTTGAAACAAGGAGGGAGCAGGAGAAATGTTACACATATTTTAAATTTTGAGATTGGTAGAATAGCAAAGAAGATTTTAAAAATTAATTATTTTTTAAGTTCAGTCTACTAATGGCAATTTCGTCAATATTTTGGTGTTCAGAAGTTATATGTAAAGATATTGTAGTAGCTTATAGAAAAGGAGGAGGAAATTCCCAAATTCTGTAGACTGCTTTTGGCTTAAGCAGTAACAATTCTGATTACAAAATATCTCATGAGCATCTGTGACCAAACAGTGAACCTGTGAACTTTTTTAATGCATGCTAGATTCCAGTATTTATGAAATACATGTAACTGGGGACAGAATCTCCTTTTCACCTGCTGTAGTATTGGGAACATCCTTGGAAATGCTGTTTCTTCTGCTTACTTAATGTACATGTGTTTTGGCTGATCCCATCCATCCTAACTACAGAAATGGTTTTCTGTTCAGAGGGATTTCAGAAAGAAAACCAACAATTGATATACTTTGATGAAGGAAACTTAGACTGAATTTTGTTTGGTCTTGCTGGTTTTTCTGCAAAAGAAATGAAAATAGAGGAGTGTGAGTTTGAGCACTAAGTGCATATATATCCTTGTATATTTTGCCTAAAGATATATTTCCTTGACAGTGAAAACAGTGTGCATTAGAGACACGTTATTCTTTTCAGTTGGCAAAAATAACCCCATTCGTACATGAACTATAGCCAGCATTTTGTTCTACGTGCTACTAAGTTTCCCATGATCACTGTGTGCTCTTTTGTACCTCAGATTCTGAAGTTTAAACAAAAATACTTAATGTTCCTGATATGATCACAGCAAAATTAGCTGTTGTTCATTTTGCTTAATGACTTTCCTTTTCATGTTTACTTGAACAATACTTCCAGTGAAGCTGTGTTTTGGCAAATACCTTTGCTTTGTAAACTCTGGTGATGCCAACTGCAATTCACTTTACAGAAGTTTACCATATAAACACCAGAAAATTATTACCTAACAAGTGACTAGCTCATTTACAGTACTTTATTCTTGGAAACAGGAATAATTCTTTAATCCTCTCCTTCCCCCTTTTTGGACTTGGAGCTTTTGGCAGCTGCCTTGGCACCAGCTCGCACCCAGCACTGTCTGTCACTGACAGTTACAGAATTAGCAAGTGTGTTTTGAGTAAATAGTTGCAATAATTGCACGCGTCTTCAACATGCAACTAATAATGAAAGTTTGGACTTTTAATGACACATTGGCAAAGCAAGCTCATTCTTTGTAGTATTCCCTTATATTAAAGATGGGATTTAAATGTTTATGCACAGTCCCAAAACTGAAGACTGGGATGAATTAATCAAAAAGTTAGGGGAACTAGAACAAATGTATGTATTTAGCCTACAGAAGTGATGCAAATGGCATTGCACCCATTGTCACGAGAAGATGCTTGTATAAGCCGATTTCTTTATAAAGAAAATCTTGTGGATACTGTGGTAGTGATAAGCAACAGTGATATGAAAATGAGGAAGTTTATTTTTAATTTTGTACATGATGTCTTTAGAGTGTTTGGAAGTCAAGTATTAGAAAGGAATGTGGTTTTATAAAAAACTTTTAAAAAAAGAGGAGTAGTATTCAGCCTTGACAACTTAAAATGAAGCTCATTATGCTGTTATATAATCTGGAGGGGTGATATAATTGAGATATTAATACATTTTTATGAGTCTTATAGTTAATAACAGCTTATATGTTTACTTCTATATAATCATAATGTTCTTTTTTCATAAGCCAAGCCTTTGCTTTTTTTCTTTTTCCTATTACTAGTGAAGTGATTTATTTCAGTGTTACCATTTGATAACAGGGAGGGAGCATAGGAAAAGATGAGAATTAGATGCCAGTGAATGGGGGCTATTTGGCAAGAAGCTTCTCCTGGGGAAGTTATTCACGATCTCTCCAAGGCTTAGAAATCAGCTACGTAAACAGGCTGGGAAACATGCTTTCAAAATTAGTGAACCCTTTCTGTGCAGAGTGAGAGCTGGTTTGCATCTTCTGACATAATAGTGCCCGTCCTGCCAAATATCATCTCATATTTTCCCTTCTTTGCTTTTGTCATGAACATTGTTTGTTGTGCAAACAAACAATTCATAAATACCTGTGTACAGTGCAACAATGCTAAATTTTATTTACTGAGCAAGTTCTAACTCGTGTCCTCTCCAGTCAAAACAAGAAGAATAGACGTCAGACTAATGCGTGTAGAAGCAGTTTTCTCTGAGGCTATGTACAAGCATTAAAATTAATCATCTTGGCTAAGTCTGCTCTTTATAGCTTCTTGCTTTCCAGTGTCCAAGTTTAAACAAAACTGGTTACTCCAGCCAAGCCTGGTTACCTCTTCTGATTTT
Source organism: Brachypteracias leptosomus (assembly GCA_013401335.1). Taxonomy (NCBI): domain Eukaryota; kingdom Metazoa; phylum Chordata; class Aves; order Coraciiformes; family Brachypteraciidae; genus Brachypteracias; species Brachypteracias leptosomus. The sequence continues at coordinate 13,347 of VYZX01020999.1, read as the reverse complement.
TTGGAGCAAAGAGATTTTTCTGAGCTTCCTATCCAAGCTCGCTGCTCCTCTGAAAGCCAGCGCGGCACTGCAAGCTTGCATGCCACATGCTCTCCACTTTTGTTTTTCAGTCTGAGTATTTGACATCCTTTGGCTCAACTTTCCACCTTGAAGCAAACAAGTAATTTTATTCCCTTCCTGTAGGCTTTTTTTGTAGTGTTTGGGTTTTTTGTTTGTCTGTCTGTTTGTTTTAAAATGAATATTCTTGATACTTTTAAACAAGACTTCTCTTACAAGGGTGCCTTTGCCTGAAAGTGATTGGATTTGGTCACCAATATGTTCCTCTCTAGTTATGCGTGCCTTTAGGGTGAGAGGAAAAAAAAAAAAAGAAAGAGGCAATAATATACTTCAGTTGAAAAATATGCTCATTACATGGACAAATAAAGTAACAGTCCCAAAATTCTTAAAGGATATATAGTATTTCTTGAAAAAAAGATACAGTAATTAAGCATTGTCCTGGTTTGAGTTTCCCTGGGAGAGGGGTTAACAAAGAGCATCTGTTATAGGTCTAGCAGACTGGCCTTAAACCTCGACAAGTATTGATGATCTTCCCAGAATGTAAGTTATGCAGGCAACCAGAAAATTATATAGAGTCTCTTGAATCAGGGAGGTAATTGCGGATCTGGATTTTTCCATAATGCTACCTGAAAGGAAGGGAAAGCTGATCTATATCAACAAAAGGCATCAAACAATTTAGTTTGTTTGTTTATTTTTTGTGACTGCAAAGCTTGTTTTTAAGAAGTATAGAAGTGTTACTGTTGCAAGTTCTTTTTCTTATAAAGCAAATATCAATGTTATTGAAAACTTATATATGTAAGACCAGTCTTTTTAGACTTCTGGTCCAGTATAAGCATACCTAACATGAAATAGTTTAGACTGACATCTCAATGAAATGTCAAGGAAATACTCAGACCGTTAAGACTTCAAACAAAGGCACTTTTTTTTTTTTCACTTGAAGGTCTTTTAGTTCGTCTGTAAATGTGTTCCCTGATGACTCTTGTTGCTGAGACTATAGTTTTATAGGAAAGAAAACTTATGTTGGCTGGAAATTTATCAGGAGATTTTGGTTGGTTTGGATTGTCACATTTCAGGTCACATGAATTAGGTATTTGTGGTGAAATCCAGTCCCTGCCTAAGGATGTTGTTTTGTATGAAGTGCTACACAGAATCGCTTGGATTCATTATTTGCAAGCCTTCATGCTGTCATTGACAAATTACTTTAGGTGGTTTGATGAAATATTAACTGGTTATCTGAGATATACTGCCTGGTGGAACCAAAGAGAGAACAGGTTTTTTTAAATTCCTGTGTCTGTGTGCAATCTCCTTGGCATATGTATACCCTTCATTCTTAATGATTTAACAGCCTTCAACAGCTAAGGCTCCTTACAAGGGCCTCTGTCTCAACAGATCCTACTCCTGGTCCAGGAATTGCTTCTTACCTGAACAGCTGGTTTTGTTGTTGTTTTGGGGTTTTGTTGGGTTTCTGTTTGTTTCATTCATTTTGTTTCTTTTCATTTGGTTGGGTTTTTTTGTTTATTTGTTTGGGGTTTTTGTTTGTTTTCTGGTTGGGGGTGGTTTTTTGTTTGTTTTAAGAATGTCATTTTGATCTCACAGTGTTGTGGCTTTTTTTGACATTTGTTTTTTGAAGGTTGTTTTATTTTTTTTCCTGTTGTTTTGGGGTTGTTTTTTGCCTGCTTACATGTCTGAGATTACATTTATGGCCTCAGATTCAAGTGCCCTGGGACAGAATAGCCTACACCTATCAATGGTGTGACCCCTCTGACATCTCTAGAGCGCCTTAGAAATGGATAGGGTGGCACTGGACACAATGTGTATAACCTTAGCTTGCTCAGAACTGCTGAAGTCCTCATTGCATACCCTGTCCAGCCAGTTTGCACAATGGTAAGAGTCAGGCAGTGCTCTCACCTTCTGGCTCCTCTTGCACAGCAAATGAAATAGAGGAAGCTTGGGATGAAACCAGGGGCTGGACTTGAAGCACTGATTTGCCTCCGCCCTGGTGAGACCTCACCTGGAGTACTGCGTCCAGTTCTGGAGCCCCCAGCACAAGAAAGATGTGGACATATTGGAGCGTGTCCAGGGGAGGGCCACCAAAATGATCAAGGGAATGGAGCATCTCTCGTATGAAGACAGGCTGAGAGAGTTGGGGCTGTTCAGCCTGGAGAAGAGAAGGCTCCGGGGGACCTTATAGTGACCTTCCAGTATCTGAAGGGGGCCTACATAAAGGCAGGGGAAGGTCTATTCAAAAGGGTTTGTAATGGTAGGACCAGGAGTAATGGTTTTAAGCTAGGAAAGGATAGATTTAGACTGGATATTAGAAAAAAGTTGTTTGACATGAGGTTGATAGATCACTGGAATGGGCTGCCCAGAGAGGTGGTAGAGGCCCCATCCCTGGAGTCATTCAAGGTCAGGCTTGATGGGGCTTTGAGCAGCCTGACCTAGTTAGAGATGTCCCTACTTGTGTAGGGAGGTTGGACCAGGTGACCTCTAGAGGTCCCTTCCAGCCTGAAACATTCTATGATTATGAGATCCATACTGTTTTCCCAGGTCATCTCTACATTTCAGTCTGATAATAGTAGAAAGAGTAGGCAAGGAGACTTGAAAAATGCTCGATGCTGATTAGAAGAATTGGTTCATGCTTTCCCAAAAGCCTATTTCCAAGGCATACTGATATGACAGGTCAGCACCTTCTCCTTCTTCCTTGGCAAAACACTTGCACTGTCCTTTTGCATTGATCCTGTAAGGAAATTGGACTTTACAGCTACCTCCTAGAAGGCAGGACTACTCTGGCCCTCATAGCCCTGTGGTTGGCTAGAAGCTGTCTGCATCAGTTGACAAAGAGCTGTCTTGTGATTCTCTCTGACATCCTCTGAAATCAGCCTGAAGGTGCCTAAATTACAGATAAAGAATAAGCAATGTCAAGAAGAATCTCTCTGGTTATAGCCACTTCCCCCCATGTTTTGTGGCTTTCACAGTTTGGTTGGTTTTTTTTCTTCCTCTCCTCATCCAATGAAGTTCTGCATCCCCAGATGCAGCACCTCATGGAGTTTGGGATATTCATTTATTCTAAGTCCTAGCCTACAATAATGCCATATGCTATGAGGTCTGTAAAAGGACATGTTTTTATTGCAGAACTGGGCAATTGTTGCTGTGGAGAAAGCTCTGTAGTGGGGAGTAGGTATTACACAGGAGCTTGCTCTTCTCATTGCTATTTAGAAGATATTTTAAGAAATTAAAGAGAAAACAGATCAGCTTCTGGATTATGTTGAGATTTACTGACCTGGTGCTGTATTAATGAAGGCTTTTTGTTTCAGCAGGAGCATAAAATGCCCCTGGCACAGCTCTCCTATGAGCATGAAAGCATGGAAATTAATCTTCATTTCATTTTTTCATACATAAAATTTACTTTAGATATTAAATTATGTCCTTGAATATTTTTGTGTTTCTTAATTGTTCAGAATTAATGCTTAAAGTTCATCTCACTCTATGATATTTCAGTATCTCCTTTCATGGAATAAAATGTTTGTGATTCTCAGCCTTTTTGCTTAGGTCTAAGTCACAACACTATTCTTAAATCACCTGTCATGGGTTGCTGTATTCTATTGCACCACAATGTTCTAAAGACAAATAACCATAGAAACACTTTCTATAAGTCCTGCAAAAATGTCCTTATTTCATATTTATAGACTTGAATGTTAATATTTATAACAGGATTTCCCATCTTAATTGTTAGTTCTTTTTCACAGCTCTATATGTAGCTACTAGAAATATGTTCTAGTATGATAGTCTTTAACCAGCTTTTAGTCCGCTTAAATTATTTTAATATAATGTCACTGAAATTCAGAATTTTGTAGTAAATATGCCACAATTCTTGTAGACACTGAATCTTAAATAGAAGGAAATTAGCAATGGGAAGAATAATTAAGTAAAAGGAGTTGAGTATTAATAATATTTAAAATGCAAGTTAAACTACTAAACTATGGTAATAATTAAGAAACAGTACTTATGCTATATTTGATGACAAATAAATACTATTTTTCCACTCAAAGTGTTGATTTATTTTTTTTTTTTAGAAATTACTTTCCCAAAGTTAGTTTTGCACCAAATATGCACAGGTCTGTGTTAGCAATCACATTGGATAATGCTTTTACCAAGGTTTGATGATGACTTATTCAGTGTTTAAACACATGGTTTCAGAAACAATATCATGGTTTTTCAATCAAATATAATTATGGATATCAAATCTGAAATGCCCAGAACCAAATAAATAAACCACTTTCACTCCACTGTAATAAAAATAAAACCATTTTACAGCATGACAGAGTAATTCTTTGCTCGTGATTGATCTATGTAATAGAATTACTTAATTGTTAATCTGGGCAAATTCTTTTCATCTAGCCACTTGTGGATCCACAGCTTGTCAGTAATAGAAATCTACCGTATTACAACTGTGTGTATTAGCAGCTACCATCTTTTTAGTAAAATGTATGAATGCAGTGATTTCCTCTGCTTACAAAATTTTTGCAAGCATATGTTGCAGAGGTGAGGATAAAGGGCACATAGCTTATTATGTAATTACTGCACACACGGAACTGCTGCATGATTATGGGGAGAGTTATGATCCTGCCATGGCTGTTGTGCCAGTGGGCTCATTTTGGTGATGTGTCCTCTTAATGTATTAGCTTTAACCTTTGAAGATTTGACTTAAATCCTAACTGTGCATCACATGCAAAGAGATATGTATTGATTGTTCTGAGTAGGGATTTTTCCACCTGATAAAGGCTTTTGTGTGTGTCTGCTTAATTAGTTATTGTTGCTTTAGGATATGTGGCTACACATACTTGTGCAGATATGGGTAAAGACATATGAATAACATGGTCTCTTGTTCACTATTTTCCTGTTATATGGCGACTTATGGCTATAATATTAGTATAAAAATTCCACTTTCATGAAACTGTGCTTTTGTTTTCTCCCTTTGAAGAGTCATATGGTAGTAAACGTGGGACACGACAGAGGACAGGCAATGGAAGCTTGCCAGCTGCCATATGGTGCTGATAATGGTAGTGGCATGCTGTATTGTAAACTCAAGGCTTACAGCAGTTTATGCGTGTATGCAGTGTGACCTTTGTCACTGTCAAAATTTGTAATCATCACATCACATAGAAAGAACTATTAAGTGTTAAGTTTGTTATACATTGAGAACATTTTGGACACCCTGGGTCTCAAATGTTCTAATATGTTCATCTGGAGCCATACAACACCATGCATTATGAAGAGGTCATGGCAAAGATTGTATGTTCTCAGGAGCCATTTTGAAGTCAAGATTAATAGCTGCTTAGTTTAAAGGAATCAGGAATCGATAATGTCCAGCAAGCACTCGGTTTTTTTTCTTGGTGGAGTTTGCTGGGTATTTTTGAGATGAAGAAGCCAAATGTATCCAAATATATGGCCATGTGCTCTGTATTAATGACATAGTGTATGGTACATAGAAATGTATGAAAGTAATAGTGGGCATCAAAGTTATATCATGGAATATATTGTGTAAGTTACGTGCTTAATCCGCCAGTGTGACACACACAGGTTTACCCAAAGTTACAAATAGAGATCTAGAGAGATACAGAGCAGAGTTATATAGGTGCATGTAAACATGGGAATTGTGGGTAGGCTGTGGTACTCTGAACTTTTGTGGCATTTTCCACAGTACTGTTTAGATTAGTCTGGTCTATATTACATTTGGCTCTAAAGTATGAATGAGCAGGAAAGTAAGTCTTCGTCTTTCAAGCAACATTAATTCGTCTTAATATGATCAGCTTCATTTTTAGTTTAAGCAACATAATTTACTGCATCACTGAGTTCAATAAGTAATTGACCATATTACTTTCTTCAGTTACCACATTACCAGTTTGGGGCAAGGTAATGAATCTTTACTTGCTGCCAAGTATTGTTTTCTGTGAAATTATTGTTTGTGATGCTGTCATGCTACACCTGCACATTTACTGCCAGTTTTATCAGCTCTTTGGTTTCAGGACTCAGAAGCTGGGCAGCTGGGCCCCTGGAGGGAGACTGCGCCTCCTTTCCTATCAGATTTTAGCCATCATTCAGGTTCATTGTACCAGCAACCATTGCTCCCATCTAAATATCCTGACTGATTTGTAGTGTCTTTCTGGCTTTGTCTGCCGACTTCAGTTGAAACAAATGCTTATTAGGCCACAGTGGTTAGCATGATTTAGTCTGTTGGTGTTAATTGCTGCTGTATTTGAAAGGCTGAGGTCCTTGAGCTACCACCTAAAAGCTCTGGTGCTTGGCACAATTCTGTCATTTGGTTTATGAATTTGAGGTGGAGAATGCTAGTAAAAGCGGCTAGTTGCCTCCTTTCATGGTGGAATAGGAGCTTAAGAGTAAGGAGTTGAAGGTTACTTAACTTGTAATTGTTGTATCCCTCAATTTCTCCTTGAGACATTGTCATGTGACCATGGCCAAGATTTAGGCGATTACTAATGGGTCAGTGGGGTACTCAGTTTGCTTTGAACAAATGTGTAATGGAGCATAAAGTGGCGTGTTGCACCTCCTGCTTGACAGGGACCTTCTTCAGGCGGCAGGATTAGGACAGTCATGATTGGCTTGGTATTGAAATCTCAATGTATTATTTTAAATGAATTTATACGTTTAAAACCTACAAAATGCATCTGAGTTATTCTAAAATGTTCTTCTTGTCTTTGCTTCTATAGTACCAGGATACAAATATGCAAGGTGTTGTGTATGAATTGAACAGCTACATAGAACAGCGTCTGGATACAGGAGGAGATAACCAACTACTTCTGTATGAACTGAGCAGCATCATTAAAATAGGTAAGAAAGAGAGTCAAATGTCTCTGAGCTTTTACTTAACATCAGTGCACAGTACATTTCTTACATGGTTTAATTGATACAGATAGGTATCGAGGGATAACAGTGGGTTTTTTTGGATGTTGTCTCAATATGAACTTACTTTGCCTTCTATCTCTCAGTCAATCCCTGACTGGACTTAAGTGAATTTCATTTTTGGAGAGAGTTGTATATTCAATTGCAAAATTAGAGTTCACTGTTAAATGAAGAAAATACGTGATCAAAAGCTAAAAAATATAAACAAAAAATTCCCAATAATAATATAAACATAATTCTGCTTGTTTTTAGCCACAGCGGATGTACTCAGACTTCAATAGGAAGTATCAGTAGCTTTGTTCAGTATAGTTTTCAGTCAACTCTTTCAAAAGATTTTACCATCCTTACTACTTCATCATTTTGTAATGGAGTAATAGTTCTGGTTTATATACGTGACATTTTAAGAGGATGACTTCTGTTTACTGATTTTGCTTAAGTGGTTATTTGGATATTGATGTCCAGCTCACAGCAAATCAGACTGGATTTTGTTAATATAAAGTAAGCAAGAAGCTATAGGAGAGGGGGTCTGCTCATCTTTTACAATTTTTTTTTTCTTTCTTCTGTAAAGCAGATGAGATTTTTTTAATATATATTTCCTTTACATTTCTTATTTGCCTCATAACTAAATGTGCTTACATACTACAGCTGAAGGTTTTAAAACCTGAAGGCCAATTACCATGCCCAGAACTCTCACTGGTGTTACAGTTGGCAGTAAGCAAGTAACTGCACAGTGGGATTTTTCTACTTTGTCAAAGAAAGGTAGAAAAAAAATTGATTTGATCACATGTGAGTGTAATCACTCCCCTGAAATGTGCTAAATGGATTCTTGTATTCATTCATAAAAAACAAGTATCAGATATGTACATTTACTAGAATGTTTATTAACTGTTGGAAAGACAAACTTACCCTCAAAATATCAAAGTCTGTTGTGTAAGGTGGGGTAAAAAACATTGACTATTACATCCTCTTCTGGTTTTGATATTTTTCATTTTAGCAATAGGTTATGATGGCTGGTTGACTTTAAAGTTTTAAGAGTTTAAGGAACTTAACTTTACCCTGTTTTATACAACAATCTGAATCTGGCAGAAATCTGACAAATAGAAACTTTCTGATGTGTGTCAATGTTTTTAATTGGTGCAGAAAATAGAAACGGTTTGGTTTTAATCACATTTTTATGGCAATATTTGCAACATTTTATTGTCCTATAATTTTCTGTCTTAAGGCAAGGACAAATATAGCTTACCATCTATGAATAATATTTATTTTACTTTTATCTGCCTGATTAAATACATGTTCTGTTACTTCTATATTCTCATATGAATTTATTTGAATTTACAAACATTAAGCCTTGGAATAAGAATAAGATGTATAAAGAGACTATTTCTAATTATCTTTTAGAATGTAGTAAATGACAATGGGGAAAACAAGAATTATCTAGTACCTCTATTTGTAGAGTCTGGGAAGTTTTCAAGGGACGCAGCAATAGACCTTCACCTTTAGAATTTTAGATGTTTTGTGCCAAGTGGAATTGAATCTGTGGTTTCACCTCAGAGATCTTGTGTAAGTTCGATTTCCCCCTGTGAGTACAATTATTTCTTTTATTATTGCTTTGGCAGCTACAAAAGCTGATGGATTTGCACTATATTTCCTGGGAGAATGCAATAATGTAAGTATACTGGATTGAGATTCTGCTTTTCTGTACAGTTACAAGTGCATTCTCCAATTTGACAATGATATTTTGATTTTATTTTGCACGTCATTTAGCAGGAAAATACTACCTGAGTGCTGAATATTAGCTATGTGTTATCTTTATTTCTGTAAAATGGAGGTTTATTGAACATAGTGGTAATGAAAAAATGTTTCCTGCATTTAGATTCTTGGCCTTTTAAATTTTTTGAGGGGGTTTGGCAATAGTGCTATTGTTTCTCTGACTGTATGAACTTAATTTGCAATTTAGACTCGTTATTGTCTTTAACAAGCAGAAAACTTAGCTTGGATTTCCTCTCTGCATAGCCTAGTCTTTTCAACTAGTTATCTTTGGGTGTTTTTTAATGTTATCAGGTCTGTTACTTGCTAGGCGCAACTTGATAGTGAGATAATGTAAATTTCAGACATAGATTTTAGTTAGCATAAAATAAATTGTATATTTAAAATTTATGAATGAAGTTAGTGGCTGATGTAATAATTTTAATAAGATCCAGTCCAATATCTCCTGTTTTATTATTTGCCATTTACAATGCTTTGCATTACTGTTTTTTTTTCTTCCAGATTAATTTGTACAGTTATCATTGCACAAGATTTTGTAGTTACTTCAAGTGGCTACCAAGAAGGAAATGCAGTTTATACTTCTGTCAGTTCCATCAAATTAAAAATCACAATTTGTCAGAAATTTTATATCTTTTCTTGTTTCAAGAAACAAACTAAACTCTTCTTCCTGAAAAATTATTAGAGAGGAAAATATTTTTCTCATTCTTTTTGTTTCCTTAGTTTTAATAGTTTATTTTTGTATAGTCCATTAGCCAATTTCCTTTGCTCTTTGTGAAATAATTGAATTCAGAAAAAGAGAAAGAGTGACATTTTTGAAATAATGGAAACAAGATTGAAGATGTATAAACCTGCAGGTGACCTGAGCCTTGGCTGAGAATATTTTTTACTTATTCAGAAAGATAATGTCTAATTTGATGGATGTAGAAGAAGGCCCACACAGAAATGTCCTAACAGAAACGGAAATGGATTTTGCTTTTATTTTCATTTAATGATTATTTAATATAATAGAGATACCCGTTTTATTATTGAGAAATTGAGTCCGCTCTGAATGCATTCTCTAAGGATGTAAATAGCATATATTTTTTAATAACCTTTTTACTGAGGGGTGTAATTTAAATAACATATCATTAATCCTTTGATTCTCATTAGTAGGTGACAGTACCCACTGCCATGAGTGGTCACTCAAATGGTCACTGCTGCCAAAGGAAGGAGCTTGCAGGAAGGGCAGCCATCTATTCTGAGCACAGCACTGGCCAGCTTCAGTGCCTGCATGCCAGCTAACCATGTTGATCTCTAAATGCCTTGTAGAAGACTACAGTAAAATTAACTTTATAGCTTGAGACCTAGAGAATCCTTACTATGGTGAGGTTTTTTTCCTATTAGATTAGTGTGGCATAATATAAGATTCCTCCCAGTCTTCTGATACCTTGAGGGCCAGGGGACTTTGTGACCTTTTGCTTTTTTTTGTTTTTTTTAAACAGCCTATTAGGCAGTAGAATCTATTTGCTTCTCAGTATAACTCTTTCCTGAAAAAGGTTCAAACCACTAAAAACACACATTGGCTTTATTAACCACCACTATGTAGCTTCATCCCCCAAAATGGAATGTTCTTCATGAAGTTGTTATAGGGACTGATCCCAAGTCATTTGAAGTTAGTGTGAGATTTTCCATTCACATTAGTGGGCTTTGGGCCATACTCATGTTTGTAGTCTTGTAACTGAATGGCAATGCATTAGCTTAATTTTTGTAAGAAATTGTCATTGAAAATTAATTTGGATATCTTTGTCTCTTGAGTATTTAATTTAAAGGATGTGTCCAAGTGAGATTAACCATTGTGAAGCAAATAACTGGCAATATATTTTTATTTATTTTTATTAAGTATCTTTTTAAAATAGGAACACAAATATTCTGCATAGCATAAATGACAGAAAGGAGCTGATTCTTTAAGCTGAAGTTTAAAAAATGATAAAAAATTCTGTCATTAGCCTGGACAAAGTAGTTGTGGAACACCTATGGCCACATGTTAAAGAATGGCTTCTGATTTTTGATGGCTTAAGTTTTTGATGTTGGGTTTGTGACTTAAATTTCACAAATTCAGTAAAACTTCCTCCCCGCCCCCAATATTAGCATTTAGCTTTTTGTTCATTAGCTTGAGAAATATACATACATCTACTTGTATTTATTCAGTCAGCAGCCTCGTATTTCAGAACAGTTATTTCCACTACGCTTTCAAAGAAATAATTTGTGCCTGGATACAGCTTTTCTGGAGTGTGTGTGTATATGTCTTTTTGAGAATTAGATACTGGGAGGGAATTGTGTAAGAATGGAGGAAACATGTTAATAAGTAAACACCTACTTTTTACCAAATGGCTTTTTAATGTTCTGACTGTATTATATAAGGAAACTTCGGAACAAAACTGAAGCAAGAGCACTAACTTTACTTCGTTTCAGTTTCTGCTGTAAATATATAGAGATACACTTGTGTCTGTTTAAAGAAACCAAAATTTGAGAATCTTGATGCGGGTTAATCTCAGCTAAGGAACGTTTTTGACGTGTGAGATTTCCATAACTACCTTAGCCTAAATAGTGAGTTTCTAATTAGTATAGAAGATAACTTATTTTTACAGAAATTCTAGATATTTACGAAATGAAACCCAGCAAATGATTGCCGCATCCTGTGTGCTATTATTCCTTAATATTGAGAGAAGAGAATTGCCATATCATTGCAATTTAATTTTTTTCATGGGTTACTAAGAATACATTGTAAAAGTTTCTTTGATGCGATTTTTAATAGGGACAGCGCTTCCCTTACAT
>VYZX01020997.1:148275-204679 GCA_013401335.1 Brachypteracias leptosomus | reverse complement strand
GCTGAGGGATCACAAAGTTCTTGCTCTGGTTTCCTTCTCCCTTTCCTTCAATGGCCAGCATCTGAGGAGGAATCCATCCATTCTGCCTTCAGCCCCAATCTGTGTGTTCCTAAATCCAGTTTCAGAATCCAGCTCCTCAATTTGGTTCTCATCTGCTGCTGAGCCCAGTCTGGGACTTCCCCAGTGCCTGCTCTACAGCATTAGNACTTGTGTATATTACTTCAAATAATATGAAAACAAGTAAAATAGTTACATGAACACTCTATAGTGCTAAGTCTGGTTTAATGTATTTCTTCCCAGCTACTTCTTCCTAGTCCTGTGCTATCGTTCAGTACTGTCCCCCTCTCCTAATCGGCCAAACTGTGAGTAGTGTTATCTAAATTGCTGAAATGAGCAAAGTTAAAAAACCAAACAACTGAATGAGNTAGTTTTCTAATCCATAAGCCTCTTTCATTCCCATTACTTCCACATTTGGGAGGAGATGGGTGCTAACAGGGATCCATAAGTCTCTCTCCTATATTTCCCTTCTCTTCCCCTTTTTTTCAGGGAAAAGAGGGTTCAACATGACAGTGTCTGTTACAGGTCTAGCAGACCTTGACAATGGGACAGTGGCAAATGGCCTGACACTGGGAAGTGCCTGAGGACAAATGACAAGAAGTTTTTTTAGTCAGATTCATTGTTAGAGAAAATATTAGGGTGAATTTCCATTAGATGGTGAGCTGACCAAAGTACTATGTTCCTGATCAGAAGTTTTCCTTTTCTCAAATCTCCTTCTTCCTATTCACAGCTGTAGGTTTATTGCTCACATTAACCTGTTTTCTGCTAGATTGCTCTGCAAGCTCCATTAACTTACTACTCTGGCAGAAAAAAGCTGGAGCAGTTTCTGCCAAATCAGTGAGTTAGAATGGCTCACTGAAAGGAATGATGTGTACTGATACAAGAAAGATATAGACAATGAAAGAGGATTAAGGAAAGGAAGGTAGGGAATGAAGACTGTGAGAGCTGAAATTTAGGCCAACTATTGAATCATGCTCTAACAATGTTTTGCTAATTCTCCAAATACTATTGGAGGGATTTAATTAAATTAATGCAAATCAGTCTTTGGAGCAGGTCCTGGAATTTCACTTTTACAGTTTATGAAACTCAGAATTATAAAAAAAATTTCAGCTCTCATTTTCACGTCTTTAAACTTGTTATTTACAATTTTTGGTAGAAAATGAAACCATACAAAAGAGAAGAAACAGCAACTGTAAACTGACTCTGAACTATGTAGTTAAGTGAGAGTTGTGTGATATTACATAATCCAAACCTTAAGCCAAAGTATAAGCTAAGTATTGTCAACAAGAAATTAGTGTAATCCAATCACCTTGTTATATTTTTGCCGTTTTACAGAATCTAGTTTTCTGTTTATATCTTTGTTGTCAGCAGCTTGAGGTGAAAGTTGCTCAATAATTTTATGAATTTGTTTCAGAGATGTTGTACATGATCTGAAAAAAAGAAGATTGCAACGTACTTGTCAATTCTAGAAAGAAAAAGCACATTCCTGATCCCAACAATTTAGAAATTCCAGGAGATTTAAGGTAAGATTTAGAAAGGCCTAAAGGTAAGTTTTAAATAAGCAACTTCTATTTAAACAAGATTGAAATACTAAGCATTTCAGAAGCTGTACATCATAAAATAATTTTAAACAAACTTACTAAAATTCCAAAGGCAAGGAGACTGATTAAAACCATGCAATATTTTAGTACTTGCAAGTCTGATGATGATAATAAGCAAGTGATAGTGGTTTCTTTTATTATTCAAGGTAAGCAAAACACACACAAAAAAAATCTAAATGGGAAATCCCATGTCTTCATTTTCTAAAACTGTTTTAATAGTTTGATGCTGTTATATAAGGAAGCTTATTTCTTTTACTTTTACAATATCTCAAGATACAAATACAGTTTCAGGAAGACAGACTAGCTCAAAGAATCAACAGAGCATCAACATTAAGCTTTCCCTACACATGCATTACCATTTTTCGTGTTTCCATACACAATATGAAATGCAGGGCAAAATACATACATTAACCTACCATCATCTCTTTCTGCTGTTGGATTTGTCTGCAAGGAAGGAGGCACTGTCCCACTGTCAGAAGCAACAAATCTAGGTTTGTTGATTCAAATAGCAGAGCATTTTGTAAGGTTACACAAATTAGCACCTCAAAGCCTTATGAAAAAAGTCAAAGAAAACTCTTTACAGCACCTGCAAAGTGGCCATTAATCCCTTCATATGCAAAGAAAAGCACTACATAAGTCTCCTCAGTTGTCACTGAGGAAATTGTTAGGCCACATTTCTCTCCAGTTCTAATCTGGGTTCTACCACTATTTTCCTAGGAGGCATATTCTATCAGCTCCCCAGCTATCACTGCCACCTTCACTTCTCCATTCTCTTTCAATACCTTTGAACCAACCCATCCACTTCTTGAGTCTTCTGTTTTGTTGCATTTAGGTACACCACCCCCTTGTATGCCTCCTACCTTCTGGCTCTTGCTTCCTTGGCCCTAGGGTCTCTTGAAACAGACCACTACTGTCCCCTTCAACAAAGCTTTATTTAACAGGACTGTGGCATTTAAACAGGATTTAACTTCACTCTTTTTTTTTTATTCTGTTTCTGCTTAAATTTGTGTGTTTATTATAGAATCAGGCAGCTTCTACCATGAATTGTGTCAACTACTCAACAATAACTTCTTGCCTGATTTTTACCTCTAGTCATGCATTCGCCGTGTTATAGGACTTTAACCAACTCTATCACACTATATTCATATGTATCTACTTTTGTTATTCTCTCTGCTCGACAAGCCAGCTACATCTCTGCTAATTTTCTCCAAAATCAACTTTCAGACTTGCATATTACATCTTATACAGACAAGGTTTTACAGGTCTGCATAAACCATTTGCATCCCTCATGTAAATCTCACTTTATGACTTTAAGTGAAAGATGAAAATAGAGGGGTATGAAAAATCATATGATGCTTCTTAAAGAAAAATGGGAAAATAACTAATTGGCAGTGTTGTTTCAACAACCACAATATAACTGCAATGGTTATGCTGTTCCATTCTTCCTCTCGAGGACCGTCATACTTCATTACATCATTCAGCTACATAACAGCTGAAATTAGGTTCCAGTTTTGCAAACTTAATTTCACATCTCCATGCCCAAACTTGAAAATTAATGAAGTGCATAAAATTAAGCATATGCATAACAGGAGAGCTATGTAAGAGTTTGCACAGGTTATGGAGGCCTACAGCACTCCTGAGTGGCAGAAACCAACATTAATTCAATACAGTGAATGATGTACAGATAGAATTATTTACCTGCAGTAGTTCACATGGTAACTCTACAATGAAACTAGAAACAGAAAGGGAGATCTAAGATCAAAACTCAAAAAAGGTTAGTAGCTCCTATCCCTCAAAGACTTCTACTATTGATATACCATGTTAATTAAGCATTTAATTATTTTAAGGTGTCATTAAACACTTCACACAAGCACTTGTGATAAGGTTGTTCTGGTTGTAGTACACTCATGATATGGAGTTATCCAAGTTACAGAAAGCACATACCCAGAGGCAGATAACCCCGTGAAGTATACAGAATTGAAGTGGCACTTCTTCAGACTATAATTTTGAGTAACAGAGTATGATGAAGTTCTCCACTGCCCTGAAAACAGACATGCATCTTGGTAAGGTAGGAGACAAAGTATTAAAAAGAGATGTGCTTCTACTGCCTTGATGCATGACTGAATTAGTCAAATAAGAGCAATGAAGCATTGCTCTGATGTGAAAAATATTTTCTCCTTTTTTAAAAGGTGAGTGACTCAGAAGAGTACATATGATCTGGTACTTTCAAAACATGTTTTCATTTCCAGCTTTTAAAAACATGGGACACCGAGCCTCATTAGATAGTAACAGAAAGGAACAGTAAGAAAGGACACAATTTACCTTAAGTCATCCAGCACTGACTGATATTCTTTCTCTGCATCAGCTATTCTTATTGCTTTATTAGCTTCATTAATTGCATTATCTACTTGCTGAAGAACTCCTTGTTCCAATACATCCTGGTCATAGACATCAACTCCTAAACCTTTGAGTTCAGCAGCCTGTGCACCACATGAGATGGACTGAATCTGCTGCCTGTCGATCTGTAAAAAGGGTTGTCCTCTTCTGGGCAGAGGAACAGCCATGGAAGTGGATGGCTGGCTGGTTGAGCTGGGAACTCCAATAGTATTACCCAGGTCACTGTTACAAATTCCATTTTCTTGTTCAATTCCCAATTCTTCAGCATTATGCAGGCAATTATTGCTTGAAATAGTAACAGGATCTAGTTCTTGGGTACTGTCTGGCAAATGGCTGTTGTCTGTTGGCATCCTCTGCTCAAAGGGAACAAAGGAAAACCACACAATTGTAAGAACATTCACACACACAAAGTTCCATATGAACAATGCGCTCAAATAAAAGTAAACAAAACAATGAGCATATTTCTTCAAGAGAAATTCTTGTTTCAAAACACCTAGTAGTCTACTTCTCCACAAGTCCTCCTCCCAAAGGCTTCACCACAATCATTTACAAAATCAAAAGGAAAAAGCACTCAAAACTTTTTCTAGACATCTCTGTGGAATAGTCCTGGAAAATGTTGATATCAAGGCAGATAAAACAACCTGTAAAATTACTCTCCTTGCCAGATAGTAAGCTCAATCTTGTGTGTCATGCTACAGAAGACTAGGACAACAAAAACATACACAACTTAACATACCCAAACTCAAAAAGTACAAGTGATTGAAACATGCTAAGACATGCAGTAAAAGCACTGACAAGAAAAGTTGGCTGTAGGCTTTAGTTTGACAATTCAGCTTTGAAGTAGCACATAAAGCATCTTGATCTTTAGGAAATTAACACTGGGTGACTTACCAAGGCAAGCCTGGAGCTTGTACTGTTTGGAGACTTCAGAGTGGGACTGTTTTCTGAAAGGGTGTATTTTTTATCAGCTTCAAGGAGAAACAAGCGCTATTAACTTGTAGGAAGACATCAGTAAGGTAGGTGGACTTCATCAGCAACCTCTCCGAGGATGGCTGCCCGTGTTTCGCAGTCCCAGCTCACAGTCTTCCATCAGCTCCGAAGAAGCATGCAACGGGCCTGGCCTGTACCCAGGCAACAGGTACCACGGCAACCTCGGCACCGGCCAGACCCCCTCGGGGGATCCCGGGCGCCCCGCACCTCCGGCCTACACCAGATCTCCCTATGAGCAAGCCGGGACCGAGTCGGGACCGCCGCCCGGAGGCTGTCCCTCGCGGCTGGCGACAAGGCCGGAACGGAACCGAGAGGGGCTCCGGCCCCAGCACCCCCAATCCCGCCGCCACTGCGCTCACCCTCTGTCCGGAACGTCTCACAACAGCTGCGCACCGCCCCGCCCACTGACGCCGAACGCGCTTGCGTCACTTCCTGAACGTGAGTGACCGTCCCGGTCGCGCATGCGTCGCGCGGCAGGCGGGGGGGTGGTGACGTGACGCGGGGCATCCTCGCGGCTGCCGCCCCCTGCGGTCCGGGCTGGCGGGGCTGTGGCTCCGTGCTCGGCTGCCCCGGGGCCGCCGCAGCTGCCGGCCCCCGCCGTGCCTTGTGTTGACCTGGCAGTGCGTGGTCCCGGCTCGGGCTGGCCGCCCTGCAGGGGATTGGTGCTTGCGGCAGAAGTGCCCGTAGGCCAGAGCCGCGGGGGAACTGCTTGCAGGGGCCACTTCAGAAGTTCCCTTCTCTCCTTTGCCCTGCCTTACTGCCAGGTGACTGTCCTATGGAAGGCTCAGGGAAGGAAACGTGATCTAGTGGTTGCAAAATTAGCCCCAGGCTCAAAAAGCAAGCGTTGTTGAGCAAATAATATAATGTGATTTCATCAAGGTTCCTCCAAGGGAAAAAGAGAAGGGTGTTGTGCAGCTTGGGATGTAGCAGCAGGATTGCTTATAGGCTTAGTAATTGATTGGTGAGAGGAGCGGTCTTCTAAGAGCTACAGGTCTCTTGCCTGCTGGGCTTTGTAACAGCAGTTTCTTAGGTTTTCTGCATTCCTTTCTGTATTCTCCATAATTCTGTGGTAGTGACAAAAGCAGAAAACTAGATTTTCTCCAGGGGTCCTTTAGCTTTCTCTACCTTTTCCCCCCATCCTTCTGTCTCTCCATTCCAATGCCACAAGGGTCCTGGACACAGCTCTTTCTGCTTTGGGCAGAATGCTGAAGTTATTGTCTGTCGGCCTTGGGTCAGCTGAGAGAGGATAAATATGCTCTTTGCTTCAGGGGATAAATTGTGATTCAGTGTGACCACAGAGTTGCTATCTTCAATTGCCTTTCAGTTGCACTGCTCTGTATATTCTTAATGCAATCTTTTTGCAGTGAATGTCTTGAAACAAGGTGCAGATTTAAAAAAAGTTATTATTTTGTAAATTATTCAGGGGTGCAAACAAGGCATATATAAGTGACAGTGACAGGATACCTTTTTCTTCTTACACGTAAGTTCAACAAAATGCTAGAGAGAGAAAGAAAGCTTGTCCAGCAATGATAATACGTTTATAGTGCACCTTTGATATGAAGAAATTCCAGATCCTACTGATCAGTCACTCTGGATGTAGAAGATTGTGATTGTAAGTGTGCAGAAATGTCATCGTTTTTTGACAAGAGAAATGGCAGAGGTGCTGTTTGTGTATGACTAGATGTTGTGTTTTAATCATGAAAGTTTAAGGATGTGGGTTAGAGTGTATAGAGAGAGGAGATAACTTTTATTAGATTTTGGGCTTTGTCTTCTTTACACTCTACCTTTTTTGTACACAGTGATGAGATCTTCTCTTCCCTCTTCAGGCTGTACAGTCCCAGCTATTTCCAGACTTTCATCATAGGGGAGGTGGTCCAGTCCCTACTCATTTCAGTAGCCATTTGCTGGATTCTCTCTAATGTCTGTTGTAGGGTTATGCTTTGAAGAGAGCCAGGCTTGGGGGATGCGGAGTTCAGCTGCAGATCAAAGCAGACGGAATGTATTGATGTGCTAGCGGTGCCACAGTTAAGATAAACACTTTGGAGGGGAGTATGTGAAGTGTGTAAGAACAGGATGTGTTTTGTAGCCAGTGGTAGCGCTTTCAAGGACTCGTACTTGAAGCCTGCAACCAATCACGTACTGACTGCCGCGCGTAGAGAAGCGTGTTACTGTATAAATATCGGGGTGATCCGTGAATAAAGTGTCGACTTATGCACATCATATTGGTGTTGCGTCGTCCGGGCCTCACATCCCCACAGTCTGTCTTGTACCAGGGAAGCCCTAGTCTCTCTAGGCATTGATGTTTTCTCAGCTATATTCCTCCAGTGCATTGGTGGAGCCCACATTGCTGTAGTAAAACACTTGATAAATGATGTACCCAGTGATTCAAATACTTCAAAGATGACTGAAACTTTTTTTTTTTCCAGATTTGTGGCATACCTAACACACCCACAGAGTCCCCACACACTTGCTCCAAGAGTAGGAGTTCTACTACTTTTTCTCATAAATCACCACCAATGGTTTTCATAAAATAATACCTCCTACGAAGTCCTTCATGTTGCCAGCTTTCTATGACATGTTACGTCATTTCCTTTAGTACCCACCAGTGTGAATATTAATGAATAACTCTCAGAATTGTTTGTGGCTTTATTCTGGGTTTATTCTGAATTACAATTTCCGATCCTTGACTGAAGATGTTCCTTTCCTTCCTTTCCCTAATTCCCTCCTTTCCCCAGTGTCTGGAAGTCTCAAGAAAACAGAACGGGTTCGCTAAGGTGTGTAAGACCAAGACACAAGAAGTCAGCTGGCAAATGAATCAGTGCTTACTTGGTACACTCTGGTTTGTTTCCTTTGCTGAAATAGGCTATTACTGCAAACGTGCTTTACTTAGTATTTAATGACTATTTTTAATCTCTGTTGCCATCCTCTAAGTATGAAGAATGATGCTTTGTAATTGCTGAAACAATTGAAAATGTGGAGTGCAAAGTCTTTCAGTGGAGTGAGAAAGGCACCAACCAGGGGGCATTTAAGGACAGAGCAACATCAAACTGTTGTCGAAACTAAACTGCTATATGGAGGGGTAGGCTCAGTTTTCCAGGAACTGATTGATGAGGGGGGAAAGATAAGTTGTCCTGGAAAAATTAAAAAAGAGCTTTGTGTTATTTGCTAGGAGAAGAGTTTTCAAGTGAAAGGCTGCTTCTTTCCCAAGCTGAAGAGGAATGAGTGATGATTGTCCTATATGTTAACAGACTTCTGTGGGTTAAGAGGTTACTAATATGGGAGGTGGTCATTACTAAGTCCAGAAGAAGAGACTATAATCCAACATTAAATACTACTGCTTCAAGGCAGCACTTGCAGAACAAAATACACTAATATCCTGACTGTGACTCCAAAGGTTCCTGGTAGAGCTTGTTCACTAAGATCCCTATTCTTCTCTGTATGTGAGGAGATAGATGGAACTGAAGATGATTTTTGTAGTACTGTTCTGAAACCATGATAGGGAAATGTGGGAGGCCTTTCAGGCAGAGATTTATCAGTGTCATCTGTCCATGAAACACCATGTACACTATGAATGATGTATAAATAATAAGCAGATTGTACAATTAGTCTGTTGCAAACTGCCAGGCACCCAGGTGGTGTGAATAACGGCTGTATGACTGAAGTCTGCAGAAGCCAGGTCTCACAGCAGTTGAAAATCAATATGGCTCCATTAAAGTCATAGCAGGGATAGATTCTATAGGACTTTAAAGCTCATTCCGTGGGGGTCTATTCTTAATGCATTTGCAGCACTATGCCTATCTTTACCTCTTCTACCTCAACACATAGTTGTGCCTAAGAGGGTGAGACCTGTGGTCTGTTCTCAGCCTCTACTATTGCCTGGAATGGGCTATTACACAGGCTGTAAAAGTACAAAATCCGTATTATACACAGAATGACTTGGAAGTTATATTTTCAGTGCAGTCATTTTCCCACAGAAAGTTAACCTCTGATGAACCAAAAATTCAGTTCTGCTCTTGGCTACATACACGTTTGGCTTCTGATCTTTTCACATAGCATGCATGCATGTTTCCCTATATTTTACTGAAGTAATTAATTGCATTTGCCTTCAATTTTTAATTTCTTTTTCTACGTGTAGATGACTGCTATCTGCAGTGCATCTACTCTGCTAAACCACTGGCAGTGTGGTTTCCAGAGCAGGACAAGTTCTGCGTGTTTGGTTAGGTTTTTTTAATGTTGTTAATGTAGCCACAGTCTTCATCCCCCTTCTATGCAAGCATTAATGATGACACTTAATTCTTGCTGGAGCTGGTTCTGGCAACTTTTGACATGCAGTAATTATGCTGTTTTACTTGAACTAGCAAGACTGGGAAATTAAATTGTGTGGGCCTCTTCCATTTCTATCAGCTTTGCAGGATTACTGGGAAGGATCCCAGCAGAGCATGTAAAGCAGCAGCTCAGAGCTCAGTTGTCAGTTCTGGAGAGCTGTGAGGAAATGCAAACAGGCTTCCAAGGAAGCTCAAGTAGAACAGCAACTTGGAAAGGAAACAATTTGTTTCTGTGACTCTAAATTGGGTAATGTATAATTAGGTTCTGTAAATTATTGTCAGTGATGAGGGGAAATGGGACAGTGTTTTAATTTTCAGTCTGTCATTTTTATTCAGTTTTCTACTCTAAAAGGTTGTCCTGAGGGTCATGGTCTGCGAAGTCTGTGAGAAACACATCCCAGTGGTGTACCCAGTCTACCCAGCAATAACCTGCCATATATAAGTCCCTGGTTCTTAGCAGGAGATGATCCTATAAAGCTCTTTAATGGCCTGGTTGTGGTGTTAAGGGTGTGCCCTGCTGACAGTTGGCCAAATCTTTAGTCTTGCTTTTTCAATTAGGCTTTTCCTCGACTGATTTTAGTATGTATTTTGCCAAACTGAAGGCTAAGGAAAGACTTTGTGACACAATATATTTATGGGTTTTGTTCTGAGGAAATCCTGTATGTGAACTATGACTGATAGCAATGGAATAAAAGTACAGAAAGGCCCAGACTGACTGGCGAAGAAAAAAGTAATTTGAACCACTACGTTTTCAGAGTTAGGTGACCCCAGGATTTGAACATCATCTTCGAGCTCTCATCACACAAGTATTTACATGCATTAAGGTGACCTGAGATGGCTGAGCCTCAGGCATGTGCCAGCTATTCTTATTTATGGAGCAGTCCCAGTGGACGCAGTACTTTGCTAAATATTTAAAGATGCTCCTTGTCCCAAAGTGCTTAGACCTAAGATTTTCATTTATTCATAGAGTCATAGAGCTTAAGGTCAGACAGGACCATTAGATCATTCTTTCTGACCTCCCATGTGACACACAGCAAAAGTACTCCTACGTCAGGCTTGTCTCTTGGAGCTGAGGTAGCACAGATGGCTTAGCAAGACATCATATTGTTATTTAAATACATTGAACAGTAGAAAATCCATTACATGATACTGTTCTAGGGGCTAATTTCCTCTGCTATGAAAAAACATGTTTCAAGTAGCCTGAAACATACTAGCTTTAAAAAAAAGCCAGATGCTTAAATAAGGGGCTGGCCTATTAAAACATTGAGACTGAATTTCAGGAGAACAAACTTTCCCTTACCTGCTTAGAGGTCTGCAATGGGTTGGACTCTCAGTTTCCACCTAAAACTTCCCTAAGCAGTTATGTGTTTCCCTGTGCTATGGCTATTCCTAGAAATGGTGCTTTTGTGGCTGAGCTGATCAGTTAAGTACACTTGTCCTGCCTGAGGCCAGCTTAGAAGCTGAAAATCGCAACACTATGCTAGAGGGGTCAGTTAGTCAGGTATGGAGTGTCCTAGTGCCTACAGGCAGCACTGTTCGGTTAAAAAACAGATGGCAGTGGCAGATTTTAGTGTCTTATCTGTTTAGTTTCCACAGTTTTCAATCCTTTCCTGATGAAATATCAGCTGTGGTCTGAGCCAGCACCCTAGGAGATTTCTGTGCTGGTGATGAAAAATTCTATACACTGAGGCACACTGGCACCTTTAAAACAAAACGCTAAAACTGAAGTTGTGATGAAAATAGATAATAAATGATTTAGGGGCTGCATTACTTCTCAGGAAGCTACAGAACTGCTGGCAGCATTGGCAGAAATGGGAATTTCATCCACAGTAATAAAGCATTTGTATCTGTACCAGTGAGTTGAGTGGCAAGTATCTCTCAGAGCCATGCCAGTGTAATAAAGCTAATATATCAACTTGAGAGAGATGCTAAAGCTCTTTGAAAATAATTGTGTAGTTGGCAAACAATAGCTTTTACTCTTTATATTGGAGAGAAATAAAATGGGTATTTTTTTCTCCCTCTCTCTCTCTCCCTGCTGTCGTGCATTTAAGAAATTAAATGCAGAAATCTACCCTAATGCTCTATTAGGTTGGAAAAATCATGACTGCAAATGGGAACAAATTCCAGAAGTGAAGGTTTCTCCCAGTACTGTGGTTAGATTGTTCACCTTTTGTATTTGCAACACATATTGCTGGACTAAGGCTCACTGGTAAGGAAGTTCTTGACAGTACCAAATTTTTAAGAAGGTTCTGTGTTTGTGCTTGAGTTGCATATTTCTCTAGTGAAAGAAAAATGGTGCTTTCTTGCTGAACCTGCTGCAGCTTGTAGAGGAGTGTTCCTGAGCTTGCAGACAGATCATTGCTTTACATGTGTCTTTGCTGTCTTTTATTGCTGTGTGTACACAGCACTTTTTAAGGACCTGTATAAAAAGCAAACAAATATATATAGTTTTAAGTACTTAGTAAGCATGTAATATGATGTTGCCAGAGGAAATGCATCAATCTCTTGCAGGTGAAGACAGAAGTTGAACGTGGAAGTTCATTGAGTCTTTGCAAACCAGCCTTTCACATTTTGTGTGCTTTGTAGCTGGTCAGCAGGAGGCTTATGAGGAGGCTCTGGTATCCCAGGACCAGGATCTTCTGCTGCCATCTTATCCAGCTGTAAGCTGCTGCTTTCTCACCTGCCGATGACCTGTGCTAGGTCTCCCTGCAGTGACTAGCTTGTATGCTGATTCCTAAAGCTCGCTGGCAGAGTCATGCTAAGACCATGTTTGAATAGTCAGACGGTGCCAGGAAGAGAAGCATATAAGTATTTAAGTACTCGAAAATCTTTCACCTCAAAAACGGCTGACGGACAGACCCGGTAGAGGCCACCTGCTTTAAACACTAGGGGGAAGCATTGCCTAAAAGAAATCACAAAGGCTTCTAAAATAGCGCAATTTAAAACGATTTATGTGTCTTGGAAGGGAACAAAGCACTGATTTCTTTTTAAAGCCTCTGTTTTTATTGGAATACATTAAGGGAGGCCACATTTGTTGCTCAGAATGCTCTTGGCCAGAGTGAAATTCTACCTTCTTGATGAGGCAGGCAGATTCAGCTTGCACTACTCGGCTTTATCTTAGCTGGGCTCTCCTGGGACAACCTTATGCACAGGGCCTGGAGGTAGTTCAGCCTCTATAAATAGCTCATTGTTGAATTCTTGTGTGAGCAGATTTTGAAGGCTGTGCCAAAGGATAAAGGGTTGTGTTGTTTTAGTTCACTTTAGAGTGACACTCAAACAGATTTCCCTGTCTGGCCTCAGTTTGTGCTCAAAGCAGAGGCCAGGAAGATGATATGTCAGTGCCTCACTCTGTATTTATTTCTCCCTAATTGCAAGCCTATAAGCAAAATAATAGGGATTGGCTTAATGATGGTGACTGTGTAGGGATGGTTGTGGTCCCTGAGGAGGCTTTCCATCTCCCCCCTTACCCCATTAGCTCCTTCCGTTGCAGCATGGATCCTGTACCATATAAGGGGTAGATACTGCACAGCTCCCTCACTTATGGTAGAAATGCTTCCATGTCTGTAAGCTGCATTTTGCTAGGTTGCACAAAAAGACAATAAAAAATGCAAATAGTTATTTGAAGGCTCCACTGCAGTTGTCAGTAACCTAGACTTGTATAAAGCATATATTGTACTGAGCAGACAGTTGGAAGTTACATTTCTGAAGTAGGGACCAGGTAGCTGAAAAACCTGCAGGTTAATTCCAGCAAAGGGGGAGAGAGAGTATAATTTCCTATTCTTTCCCCTACTTTTTATTGTCAGGACTAAAAGTGGTTCATGCGGGAGGGAAGTAGGGTAGGAGAAAGAGCCCAGGAGCAATGCAATGCTTATTTCTTCTTCTAGATTTATATCTGTCTTACCTCAGCTGGTAAGCACAGCTACACCTAGCAGGGAAAGTAGGAAAAATGTGCTCTGAGACAGTCTTTTCAAGTCAGGTAGGAAGGATGAAATGCTGGTGAGGGAGCAAGGAGAGACAGATCTGGGATGTGGAGATGAGGGCAGAAACAGATGTGAGAAGAAAACAGGTGTGAGAGGGAGACTGGAGAGGAAAGAACAGATGTGAAGAGTGACGAAAGGACTGTTATGAAATCTGGGGACCAGAATTGATTGCTGAACAGAGCAGTGCAAAAGTATATGAGTGGCTGTTTTGAGTGGACAAATGTTTGAATTTAATTGAGGTATAGCATGCATGCTGATGGGCTCAAGTGCTCTAAGATCACTGTGATGAAGGTCTTGAGAGATAGGTCTATTGTCAGAAGGTGAAAGTTGCAGGCACTTCAAATGAGTGGCAGGAATTTAAGAGAGTAATAAAATGTGTAAGTTACAGCTATCAAGACCCTGTTTAGAGTCACTTAAGCTGTTCCATGAATTTATCCTTTAACAAGTTCCAGGCAATGCTTTTCATTCTTTTGGCAACATTTAAACTGTCCTGAGTCTCTGCTGAAGGGGAACTTGGTCCACTATTCCTATTGCATCATGCTGCTGCAGCTCAGCCTTATACTGCTTCTAATAAAGAAACTTTCACAGAATCTGTTCACAGTTTCATTCTATTGAGTCCCTTGGACACCTCATCATCTGTGATTCTCACCAAAGGCCTTGAGATATGTTTTGTTAAACAGCTAAAAGAAAATTGCATTGGGAAAGCTGCTGATGTGGTTCCTTTTGCCTTTCAGAACATAATCCTGCAGATCTGTAGTTATTATAGCAGATTTCTGTTTAGAGCAAGGAAGATTTCTCTAGGTGCTGTTTAAGACTTCCTGGTTTGTGCTGCAAATTGTTAATCATTCCATGACAGCATAAATAAAATTAAAGGGTTTAATTAAAACTAATGAATGAGTGAATGGAGAATACACAGCATGTTCCACTTGCAGTGCACTGGTGCTGTGAATAATTAAAATGTCACAAAGTAGAAGATGTCTTAGCAAAACTGTTAGAGCTGCAAAAATAGAGGCCCCTGAACTTTGGTAGTTTGGGAAGGTTTTGCTCTTTAAATTGATTGAAATCAGTTCATATAAGTTAGGGGAATTATGCAAAAATATATACAACTTTGTTTTTTATTAGTATGGAGTGAAAGTTGCAAGCTTGGTGCTAAACAAACCCCACTGCATTTTGTGTCGGTTTGCATGTCTCTGAAGATCTAACCATTTTCATAAGACCATATCACCCAGGGGATTAGTTTCTTCTTTTGACTCATCTGTGACTGTATTCTTGCAAAGTAAACTTGTTATTACAGGCTATTACATTGTTGTTACTTGTTAACGTTCTGTCTACTCAAAGCAGAAGCATTCTTTTGATTTTAACCCAAACCTGAACCACAGCCTGAACTGGATCTGCCTATGGCTCGGGTTTGGTATGTGATCAAGTAACAGGCCAAGAAAATAATTTTAGCTGGACTGTTTTAAACAGATCCAGGGAGCATGTGGTGGGAGTTAGAAAGATGAGGCCAACAGGCTGATGAGACTGTTGTAAAGCTTGGGATTACAGATTAGACCCAGAATATCAGTTCTAGGAATAACAGGAAAACATCTTCCAGTTTGCTGCTTTACAGTGGCTTGCTATTGTCTGTGGTATGACGTGTTTGATACCTTCCCTCTGTGACCCATTCTGAGGTTGGTGTTCTCCTTCTCCTCAGCTCTGGACTTTTCCCCAGATCTCCTGACCCTATGACATCTTGTGAGGCAAGGAGCCTGTTGAAGGATCAAATAGGATTTGGACAAATGTCCTGGATACTGACATCACTGATGAAATAATAATGCCCCACAGCCTGATTTCTGTGTCATAATGACCCAAGGTGAGCATCAGTGAGGAACATTACTCAGTGTAGGGGTTTAATCACATGTTTTGGGAGGTTTAAAAGATACCATACCTTCATCAAGTGCCACTAGAGCCCATGATCTAATGGTAGGCAGCATTAGACACAAGTCAAAGTAGGGTAAAAAGGTGGAGATTATCTATGAGGTAAGTGGCTATGCTGTTGTATAATCCTAGCTCTATATCATGTAATTTCTTAAGATGGCTGAGGAAGTAAATTTGCCTTGAGAATTTCCACCAGTTTAGCCTGGTAGGTTAAGGATAGAACAGTGCAATTTACAAGTGGCACCATGGAGTATTCCATGTCGAGACTGGGTATACAAAGCCTCACTGCTAATGATATTCACAATATATTCCCTTTCAATACTTGGCTGTCTGTTTAGCAGAAGATCAGACTAGATTATGATAATGGTCCCTCTGAGCCTTAAACGTTTATAAAAGAATGAATAGACTTTGCCAGGAACTCAAATGATTTCTTAATGTTACATTAAATAACATTTAAAGGTATGGCATAACCCTAATGTATTTGCCATGGGCTTAATGCTTTGGCATTATGAAGAGTGTGGAAGGAAAGGTATCTCAAAAACACATTTCTCTCAGGAGAAAAGACTTTTGAAGATTATGGAGGTTTTATGCCTAAAGTTTTCTCTTTCCATGTATGTTTTAGGCTTATTTTGGTCCAAATTTCAAATATTTTGAAAGCAAAACATTGAGAATCTACCCAAGCCAAAAATGTAATTCTCCCTGCACCTCACTTTGATGTGTTTGAATTAGGGGAAGTCATACTGAAGAAAATGGGCCTTTCAGTATGCTACAAATCTCAAGTATCTCTATATTATTAAGTAGACTAGTCTTTCTAGCTCACCCTGTAGCATTAGGGGCCTTGGTTACCCAGAAAAAGTAATTAATAACCAACAATTGGGGTTAATTAGATGTGGTCAATTCCTCACAAATTATGCTGATTTATGTGAATTCTTGCGCTTTAATGGCTGCATTAATAATTAACTACAAATTAAAAATAATCACAAGTGCAATCGAGAAAATACCTTCCCACTGGTTACTTTATGATTCAGTTTCAAGTGAAGGGTTCAGTACTCATTTTCAATCAACCAGAACTTGTATGCTGCTCTTGGTGACATCACTGTAAATCTGGGGTGAGGTTCTTATAAAGTCAGTGGCATTACTCCAGATTTACATAGGTCTAGCCAAAACCAAAATAGAGTCCATCGACTAAAGTATTCCCTTATCTTCAGAGGGAATTGGTTTCATCTGTAATAAAATATCTCAGGGCAGCCTAGGCTAAGCCTAGTTATTTGGCTTCACTGAGACTCTTTGTGTGCATGAATCTTTTTAGATTTGTACCTAAAAGGTTGAAATCTATAAGCAACCTTCCAGAGATTTCTCTGGATCAGATCCAGACTCTACAGAGCCTCTGCTAAGAGGCTTTTCATTATGGCAAGATGCAGTTCAGGTTGCAAAAATTTGTTGAGCTTTTCATAAGCATGCATAAAACCCCCTTATATTTCCTAAATTCCAGAAGCTGCCAAATATGATTACAATGTAACTAGAAAGAGGAAGGGATGAGGTGTTTGTAACTCTGTCCATGCTGGTCCGTTTTTGCAAGGGATAGTTCTGGTTAGCTATATTTTCTTGCTGTATATATCAGCACAATATTTTTTTCCAGACATGGATCAATCAGTTATCTCTTCAGATTATTTTCTTAGTTAGTTATGAAAATAAGCCAAAACTTTAGATCAAGTGAATAATCCCATATTTTGGTTTTAGGCTTAATGAGTTTAATGCTTACTACATCATGGGGTATATAGTGTGTACTTCTAGGATGCAGGAGCTCTGATTTGTATTTTGCCATGTGGTTACATGTGGCAAAGCAGAGCAATGCCTTTGTTTAGATATATTGCAAAAGGTATTGCTGCTTTCCTTCGGGTCAGATAGCATGAGCCAGTAAGTTCTCCATTAAGATACATGTTTTTACTTAGCCCGTTCAGGATGTTGGCTCACCTCTTCCCCATTCCTGTATCTTGCTGCAAGAATAATATAAAGTAGATCTAGGATTGGTTTACAGAGCCAAAGATTTTTGTCTGATGGGTTATTTGCATCTTTTCTGTGTAAGGGAATGGTGGCATGGTGCAGCTTTTCCCCTAGCATCAGGTAGGCTGGTTGATACTCCTGGTAGCATCTGTCTTACTGTGTATCAGTATAACTGCTGTTTGGCATGTGTAGGGAACACAGTGCTCCCAGAATTGCTAGGTGAGAGTAGATGGCAGCACCATGCACACACTGTAAGGAAGGGCTGGAGAAAAGATGTCTGGGGGTACGCTGCTGACACCAATATGAGTTTGACAGTGTGCAGTATACTTTCAAGTTGCTCCCAGGGAAGTGGGCCTAGTGATTTTTCCTGGAAGAGTCCACAAGATGAGCAGGCTGATCTAGCAGATCTAGAGGCTTGTATCCTCTGCATCAAAAGGAAGCTTTCAAGAATTCTTTCAACTTATCCATAAACAACCATGTAGGGAAGAGGGTATTTTTCCTTTGATTGAATGGGAGCCACCCTAGACCTCTTACTGTTAGGGAAACCTTTGGTCGGCGAATGTTTTGGATGAAGGTACACTTCTCCCTGTAGTAGCTGGGGACAGCATTAATTTATAACTAGAAGTATTATGAAAACATTAAAAGACCCCAAATTTGGACTAAATATCAAAGAACATCATGACAGCTAAATTTATTACAATTAAGTCACCCTAACGAAGCATCAGAAGCCCTGTAGCGTAGGTCACATACAACGATGGTGTATCCAAACCTGGAAGAATACCACGTAAGGAATAATCTTAGATTCTTGTATCCAAGAAGATGAAGAAAAAGAACAGTAAGGAAAGTAAAACACTGGGGCAGGGGTCCAGAGGGGCTCAGAAATCTTCATCCCTAGTATGTAATTGGAATAACCGTTGTTGCATCTTGTGTATTGCTGGTCATAGTATTGATCTAATTTTAGGCTGTTTATGGCAGCAGGCCGTGAAGTCATGCAGCTGTGAATCAACTCCAATAACTAGGGTAGGATCAATACCTAGTTCTATAAAGAAATCCTCTTAAAAAGGACAGGAGACCAAAGCTAGGATTAATAGAGCCTTCCAGTGTACACCTCCGATTGCACGTCACAGAGTTGTCAGTATCCCTGATACAATTTACACTGCCTCAAAAACACAAACCTCAGCAAGTACAGAAAGTGAAAGCAATCTTGGAGTGATCTGTGCTAGAGCAATTCCCTCCACAATAGGTCTAAGCTAACCCAAACTGATGTTCTTTACACAAATTATTATAAATAGAAGCCAAAATTTTGTCAGACCAATAGTGCAAACTTAACATATTGGCCCCTTGGTGTCATTTGAAGAAAATTAATGCAGAGGGCCAAAGAGATAGAGTCTGCAATATGTAATGCTCCAGAGACATAGCTGAGATTTTGTTCCTAGTGTAGCAGAAATAAATGCTCTTGTCAAGTCATAGGGGAGAAATAAGACATGTGCATAAGTAAGATTAATCAGTAAAGCCAGTGTCTATCTCATGAGTTATATCTGACGTCAAAAAGGCCAAGGCTGTTGCATGTTAAATATGTGCTACTACAGGAAAGGGAAAATAACAAAGAATCTCCAGTGCAAATTGTGTTGTAGATTTGGAGAACATGCAATCACTAGTGAGAAGGTGAAGAAGGAGGGAATTTTCTCTTTCCTCTCTCAATAGAAAATGAAGTGCGGAATCATGTCCCAGGCAAAATCAGTGACTGCTCCTGTGGCTCTTAGTGGGGCTGGGTCCTGCCCTCCCATGGTTTACAGATATTAGGTTACAGTGAAAGGGCTGAATTTTTCAGCCTTTACTCAGGTAAATTCTCAGAGATCTAGGTGGGAGTGACAACTGGCCAAAGAGCTTGATTGTCTCTGCTGAAAATGATAGATCTGTTAAATCAGGCAAGGGAATTTTTCCTCGATGAGGGCCAAATAGGCTTTTCATATACTTCTGTGAGCCACCATACTGTGATTGAGTAATGAAGGGACCAGGGGAAAAGAAGTGGCTGCTGGAGTGTGCAGCCATGGCCCTCAGGCCGTAGAAGCCTGCTCACCTCCCCTTCCACGCAGTATGTGCAGGAGTGACCTGACGCAGAAGCGCCTCTACTCTTGTGTGCTGAACAGTGATGGCTTGAGGGGGTGTGCGGGTGTGTGTGCTGCTTTGTCTCCCTTTGCAGCAAACCACTGTGCTAGCTGTCTGCCCCTTCTGCGAGGATAGGAAGATCTGGAAGGAGAGATACTGGGTTTCTGCAGCACTGTTCTCTGTTTCACTCCTAGATTTGCTGACACAGTCAAACTGTGATGCACTGGGCTTACTCTGCATCAAAGACTCTTGGCAGGGTCCCCGAGAAGGCACATCAGCAGAACCAAAATATGTTTTTTCAGGACATGGGGAAGAGATACCTAGTCTTGCTTTTTTAAAGAGAAATGTGTTGAAGGGGGCAGATCTAAGGACTCTTTATCCATTTACTGTTCTTTTCCTGCCGGTCCCTTCCCCAGCAGTTTTCTGGATCTTACTTTCAGAGCTCAGTGGACCTGTCAGGCATGAGTCACCCTCACTGTTATCAAGGGAAGGGGACAGTACTTTCAGTATAGCAGAAATGATTGTTGATGAAAGGACAGCACCTCCTCTTGGAGAATCACATTTTGAGCTTCTGCCCAGGTCATGCAGATCACTGAGGCTCCCACATGGGCCCAAGCCTTCAAGGCACAATCTATCTGACTCTACTAGTTTTGTGTCAGTGGTTGTCTAGGCAGGTTCCCCCAGGATTGAAATGAGAGACCTCCTGTGCTGAAGACATTTGAGTCTGTCCAGACTGAGCTAAAATGGGCTCTGTACTTAAGGTTCATAATGGACTTATATCCCTGGGGAAATGATGACAGGGCTTGGGAGGCGGGTTGAAAAAAGACCAGCCAAATAGTGACCTGCAGGAAACAACCACACAGACATCAAGTATTGGGAATTCTGGGCAGCAAGGTGGGCAGTCAGGGGTCCTATTTCATTTGCATGGCAGAACTTGGTTGCTGCAGTGTCAAAACTGAGCTGTTAAGCTGGATTTTTGTCTTCTTCTCTGTGTTAAAAGTGCTGTCCTGCTGCCCTCTGGAAGAGGGAAGGCTAACAGCTGTCCTACTCTTCAGGACAGGTTTTTTCCTTTTTGTTCAAGTCATTTTTTCACTTGGTGGTTTTCCCAGAACAGGAAAACCAAGTGGTGCCCTAACACAGTTTAGGAGATCAACCACTGTGCAGGCAAAATAGGACTCAGTGGAATAAAATCAGAAGGGGAAAATGTGTCCCTCTTGCACCACCAACTCATCCACTGTGAAGCATTTCCAAAGAGTTTTGACTGCTGATGCCAGTAGGGATGAAACCGGCACACATGGGGTCCTGCTGTATGGGGCACAGGGGGAAGGTGCAGTGGGGTTGGCTGATGAGCCGGCAGTAGTGGCAGTGCCAGCAGGCTGACCAGCTGACCAGCTGAAGCCTGGGGGCCTGCTTATCTTTCTGCTGCGGACAGAGTGCCAGGCTACCTGAGTCTGCATTTACAAGGCACCAGTGCCCAGTTTATTGGGATGCAAGGCGATGCTTTGTGAGCACTGCTCCCAGACCAGCATGCAGACATAGGGCTTTTTAAAAGCAGCAAGACTGAAGGCTAGCTCTTGTGTGTGTGGGAGCTGTTAGTGTAGGAATGTGCTAGCTGTCCTGCTGCTGGCTCATTTATATTAAGTGTCTTAAACAGAAAGTGCAGAGAGGGACTGGTTGCCAAATGCATTGCTAAATGAAAGATGTAAAAATGGAGTTAAAGGTGAGGTTGTGTATTGGTCATTTAAAGGTTAAAATCATGTTGTAATTAGCTGTGCTGTTCCAGAAACTTCTGAATACAGATTATATTGGCAAGACAACCTGTTGTGTTAAGAACATACAGTTAAAGCTATTTTGCCTTTGGATGATAAGAAAGAAAACCTGATAAAGACCATAGACCTAGATTGAAAAATCACTGTCCCCCAGCCCTACCCTGTGGATTGTGAGAAGGAAGTCCTGCTCGTGGTTAATGCATGGATTTGTGCAGTGAATGGACCTGTTAGCTACCATGCAGTTTATTTTTTTGTCTATGTAGAGCAATTCTGTGCTTGTTGGATGCAGGGATGGAATGAATGGATGAGTGTAAGTGTTGATAAAGTTAACTGCTTCTGGAGTCCCTGCGTTGTGCAAGTGCCTTAGGACAAAGCACTGGCCCTGCATTAGAGAGTTTGATGATTTGTGCCTCCCTGTTTTCTGGTCCAGCTTTGTATAGTCTCATAGCAGAGACATCCTCTGCTCTGCAGCTGTCATAACACTCGCAAACCACCCACTCTTCACAGGAGCAATTACATGTAACCCAACCCCTTGCTGTATGTGCAAGCTGATCTCTCCCACTGCCCTAATTCAGGTTCCAGAATCCTTTGTTTTGCAGTGCTGTCACCTCTGTAGCAATCACAGAAGACCAGCTTCATTATTTTCTAATTTGTGCTCTGGGCTCTGGCCTTCTCCCAGGGGAATTCCACTTAAGCAGCTCAGACAGGGTGCAGTCTGCTGGAGATTCCTTGCCTCACTCTTCTGGAGTAACTAACAGGCTGATTTATCTTTCTCCTCATTGTATCAAGCTATTTGTCAGCCATAATTTCTACTTCTGATTTAATTGTCTTCTCTCTACTCCGCAGCAGAAATTTGCCACAGGGCTTAGCTTGTTGGTGCTGATTTATTTGAGCACTTGTTGCAGTTAACCACGGACCAGCTTTCCATTTCTGTGCTCTTGCATCACTTACTGTATCCTGTGCCAGTTTGAATAGAGATTGTGGGGACGAGCTCTGGCAAAAGAGGACTCACCTCTCTCCCATGAAATCTAGTTAGTTTTGTACTTTCATCCTGCATTTTTAGGTCAGGAAATTTGCTTTGGTGGGCAGACATTTCCAGAGATGTTTGGGCTGCAGTTGTTGCCACTGTTAAGTTTACTTTCTCAGACAATGTTTGATTTGAACAGAGATGTTCTGATTAGGATCTGGATTTTGGCTGCTCTGAAGTTTGGTGTTTGTATCCACTCAGAAATTAACTATGAGCTGCTCCCCCAATAAAAAAAAACCAACAACAAACCACTAACAGATTTCTTTGTAGAAAAAATATGTATTAAATGCTCAGGTTTGACCAGGACAGCTTTTCTGTTTCTCAGGAAACTTCCATCTTAGTTCAAACCAAAACACAGCCTGAGCTGGCTATTTAATTCACTGATGTGACCAATAGTTTAATTCACAGTTATCACTAATAACTTTTATTTATCCAACTTTGTATAGGTTCTTCAAAAAGCCTCTGGAAAATTACTGGAGCTGGAAATGCTCCAGAGGCCTGCATGTGATGCAGGTAGTCCCTCTGTGACTCCCTGCTTGGGCAGTTCAGAGCTTTCCTCATGGCCAGTCAGGATCTGAACTGCCAGTGTTGCTTTGGGAAACTGAGCTCAGGTTACCTGCAGTAGTGCCTTTGCTCTGGGGCTCTGCTCCTCTCTCATATTTGTATCACAGCCAGGTCCCTCTGACCTTGCTAGAGGTGGGCACTGAACAAGACTTCTCAACCTATGTGACTTCTAAGGGCTCTTCTAGGAGAGCACCAGTGCCACGGAGTCTGGTAATGATCTGCATTGTTGGACCCAGCCCGGGGCAGCCTTCCTGGGTGCAAGGGCAGCATCAGCTTCATTTTTATGTCTTCATTGTGTTTCTAATAAATGCAAATAGAAATTAGGCAAAAAGTAGTGAAAAGCTGCTTAAGATTTCTTTCCTTCTTCTCTGTCCAGAAGTGTTAGCCAACTCTAATAAAAGTGTTCTCCAGGGAGTTTTGCAGTTAAAAATAGGATTCATAGGCCAGCTTTTGAAATCTAAACTTAGGCATCTAAATAGAGATAGTCTAAAGATAATAACAACTTGGAGTAGGAATCCTCAGAAACAGAATTCCATGATCAAAAATACTTTTTCTGGTCAAGCCAACCATCTATGGAGTGTCACAAAAATCCAGGCACTGCTGTAGGCTAGCCCTCTCCTGTTCCTTCTGTATTATCATAGAATCATAGAATGGTTTGGGTTGGAAGGGACCTTAAAGATCATCTAGTTCCAATTCCCCTGCCATGGACACCTTTCACTAGGCCAGATTGCTTGAAGCCCTATCAGTCCTGGCCTTGAACACCTTGGGGTGGGGTGGGGGGAGTGGCATCCATAATCTCTCTCAGCAACCTCACCACCAGTGTCTCAGCATCCTCACAGTGTATTGAGATACACAGGAAAAATGCTGTTGTGTGCATGAGGAGAAAGAGATCAAAGGGCTGATGAATTTTCTCAGCACCATGCAGAAACAATGACCAGATGACTAAACATTGGTTTCATGGGTCTGGGATGCTGCTGTTCTTTGGGATGGATCTTCGGGTGAGGGGTCAGTGGTTGTCTAAAGCCAGAATCAGAAAACACCAGTAGCTTTATTGTGCCATGAAGTCCAAACTTAGAGGTCTTTGGCAGGGAGGAAAATGACATTGAAATAAAGCACTGGGACTGCCTGGACTGTCCTCCCCTCAGCAGCTGCCTCTTGGGTCACGTATGTTCCAAGACAAAATTTCTGCCCTAAGTGAAAGAGCTGCCCCAGTATGGGGTCTATAGGTGTGAAATGAGCTCGAATGCCTTCCTGCTCCTTGCAGGGCAATATCGCAGCTGAGCATACCCTACAGCGCACAGCGAGGGGATCCAGCCTTCGGGGGTGGAGGTGTGTTTAGCTTTGGGTGATAGAAAGCAAAAAGATATCAGTGCAAAATTTTTTTCTGGCCAATAGATGGTGCTCTCCCGCTGATTTTCTGTCTTGAATAAGAGTTTAGTAACAGTTTGAGGCAAAACCCTTTCCTATTGTTAACTCCAGTAATTTTTTTCTGGACTGGGTTGAACTACCCAGTTATGAAATTCAGAGCAGGCGTTTGAAACTCTCTTCAGAGCAGACCTGGCCTGATTGACTATGCAGATTTTTTTTTCCATTTGCAATTAAGATTTTGCTTAAACAGTGCTAAACAACAAAAAGCAATGTCCCTCGTGTACAGTGTGCTGCTGGCAGCCTGGCAATTTACAGCTCTTAAATTACCCAGTGATGACCTAGTACCAAATAGGAACACAGCATGTTCTTAAACATACTATCAGCAGGAGCACAGGATGCTCTTGAACTCCCTGAAGCCTTGAATAATCAAATTATGACAAACTAATACAACCAGGTGATAAATAAATCAGAGCAGGGTAGTTCCTTTCTGGCACTTGGGACCGTTGTATTGGAGGTAGAGGTTCATAGCTGATTTAAGCTAATTGACAGCTGTGCTGTGGGTGAACAAGGTGCTGTTGTGCACCCGTCTGCTGCCAACTGTGTGTTTGCACCCTCCTATGTGAGCTGTGTTTGTGCTGTGGCCATTGGATGATGTGGATTAGCTAAATGGAGACTGGGTAGATCAGCAAACTCATCCAATCTGTCCCACAGACATTTAACTGTCTGGCCTAAGGAATACAGGATTATTTTGCTACTGTACTTTCCTGAGTTTTTTTATCAGCAGCCTGGGCTTACACTGCTGTTATGCAACTGCTCCTGAGATTTACCCCATTTTACAAAGTCTTCTCTGACAGTATTTTGGTTAACACACTTTTGTCGAGAGGTAGTGTGTGTATCTCCTGCTCTTGCTCTTGACTATCTCATCCCATCCCCTTTCTCCTGCCAACTCTGCTGTTTGTTGGGTCCATCTATGACCTGATTCAGTTCACTGATGTAGGAGAAAATTATCAGTGGAGAGGGTCAGAATGACCCTTTCACTCTTTCAGCAGCAGTGAGCCTAGGTATCAGTTTAGTTTGCTGAGGAAACTGCAGCCAGAGCCTTCAGGAACCTAACCTTGCTTGTACTGAGGTGGACAGCAAAATTCCACTTGACATGGATGCCACAGGAGCAGTTTCTGGGCTTCAGTGTTGCATGTGGTTTTGTGTCTCCTTGGAGTTAAGCATACCAATATGTGCCTCAAATAGTTCCCTCTTGTCTGCCTACATCACCCTTAGGAAAGCAATATTTTAAAAGACTCACAGCTGCTTACAGGAAGGCAGTATATCACAGGGGAGAAATGTGTTGCATCAAAGACAATGCTCAGCAAATGCTACATCTGAGATTAACTTCCCAGCTGTCTCTTGATTTGCTTATAATCAAGGGCATGTGAGCTGCAGCTTCCTTCCTTTACTCTTCCTTGTCGAAAGGATCTGTTTAATGCAAAGGTAGGAAGTATGACAGGACATTTCTTTATGCTTTGTTGGTGGTTTATGTAGACAACACTAGCTTGAGTTTAGCTTAGAGGTGTGGAGCACATCCTCCCATGTTAACTTGAGAGAAAGTATCCAAAGCGTTCAAGCTGGCAGGGGTTCCTTTACTAACTCCCCCAAAAGTGTTATCACAACGATCTAATGCATTTTTATGGATATGAAATCTTCCCCTGATTACTGAGCTGAAGGGAACATGAGAGTAGTTTGTTCCAGTTAATAACCAGGAGGCTTAACTTGAAATAAGTTGGAATGAAAGCAAGTGTGAACCAGATGCTGAGAGACCTGAGTTGTAATCTGTTGAAGAAGGTTTGAGGTTTCTTGTGCACATTTTTCTTCGAAACAAATAATAACATGCTGAGAGTGTACATCAAATCCATGCTGCTTTGTCCCTCCATTGTGAAAGCACAATTATGTAGTTATGTGCTGTTGAGAATAGGGAAAAGCCTTGCTTTGAGCAGCCTGTGTGGGAGCAAACGAAGATAATTGGATTGCACCATTGTAACTCTGAACGGGCTTCTCTAGTGGCCGTTTTGAGATTGCCAGATGAGCACAAACTTGTTTGTTGGGTTTTTTTTAAATCAATAGCCAGTAATGAAAGTTCTTATCAAGACTACCTTGGGTTTTGCAGGATTTTGTTTCTGGTTCTTATAGCCTATGTCAACTGATAAACTCAGAAGAGGCATGTAGATTTATACCTTAGTTTCAATCTGTCTGCAAAAGTAATAGATCACAATGAAATCAAATTGTTTCTTTTTTTTTTTTTTTCTTCAAGATATTGTGTACTTGCTTTCATGCTCAGAAGGTTTGCATCCACTTGATACTCTGGTGGTGCCCTAGAAGTAATTGGAGTTATTCAAGGACCAAGAATTCAAGTTTATTGAGATGAAGAGGAAAAATTGTCTACACTGTCAAGTCTTGCTTGTGTTATGATTTCCATGTTAGGGATCATCAGTCTCATGCCCTGAAAGAATCTAAAGCACATAGCCTTGCTAATGGCAATTCCTGCTCTCAGCATCATTGGCATGTTAATGGTTCTGTTAAGTGTAACTGTGGATTGGTCTGAGACACAAGGTTGAGTACTGTCTAGATTCAACAGAGTTTATGGAGGCTCAGATCAGCTGTTTAGGCAGATGTTAGCTAGAGTGTGTAGGCCCAGAAGCTAGATGGTGTTGACAGCTGACTTGGAATTGCATCTAACAGCAGCATTTTTCTAAATATTGGATCAGCGCCAGAATGGGAACCCCAGCTCTGGTTGTCTTAGCAGCACATGTGACCAGTGCTTAGCTCTGTGTATTTTTGCCGTTACCTTACAAGTTCACTGGTGCTGCTGTTCTTTGTCAGAAACTTTAATATATCCCAGAGCACCCCATCAGTGTCTGGGTACTGGAGGCTGTGTGTCTACTTTGCAGTGTTTATTTCTCTGGAGTTGAGTGGGTGATAGCTCTAAGAAAGAGGCTTCGCTAAAATCAGGGTGGTTTTATTTTTCTCTGACCTGCTTCTTTTTCATGTCTTACTTAACAGAGTCTAAAAGCTCCTTTCACTGGAAGATAGTTATAAGGCATGGGGGCACATCTGTCTTTCCATAAACCTCAGTCATGACAGAACTTCACAAGATGGTTGGCACAGTCAGGCCAAGGAGGCTACAGAACTCTGCCTTTCAGAAGGCTGCGTGTAAACAATAGCAGCAGATGCTTTAAGAACAGTGTTTTATTTTCTGCCACCTCCTCTTCACTGAAGGTGATGTTGTAGCTACTTGTCTTGCTAGCCCAACCACAGTTTGCCCTGGTGGGCTCTAGCCAGCATAGAGCATCCATGGTCTCCATGGACTCTTTTAGCTCAGATTCTGTGTCAGCACAAAAGGATTTATTGCCACCAACAGAATCAGGCATTTTGTTTAATCATCAAGATTTTTTACTATCCAGGTGGGAATGGCTAGAATTACTTGGCTTACTATCTGGATAAATTACAGATATTAGCAAAAACATTGGTTAAGCAGAGCTTGCTTTCTTCCAGCTCACTAAGCCATTCAGCATTTCATTACTCTCCATTTCATTTCAGATATATAATAACCTGATCATCTCTGTCAAGAGCTAAACCTTTACTGAAACACAAAACAATCATGGCTTAATCACCATTAGCAGTGCAGGCTATTACATTTATTTAACAGAAGGAACATAAATTTAGGCAGAGGAGCTTTAGGAGTGCTGCGGGAAAACAACTTTTATAGTAAGGCCACCTTCTACTGTACACTTGGGTAAAGCAGTGGCTCAAGAAATAGGTATCAAGCAGAAGGAACTGACTGTTTCTCAGATCCCAATAATTCCCGGGTGCTACAGGCAAGGCCATGAGTAGAAGTGTGGCCCTTTCACTCAGGTAGTGTCTCTTTTTCCTGATCCCTGTGCAACACAGTACAGGTGCAGAAACAGGAAGAGTGGGAAGTGAAGAAGACACAGCGTTTGTCTGTAGGCATTTTGCATGGTGGGGGAGACTTTCTACAGAGTGTGCGTAAAGACTAGTGAATAATATGTGTTGTGAAAGTGGTTCTTTTCAGAAAGCTTAATGGATCACAGATTGGTGGTCCTGAAGATTTGTTTCCTGAAATTGTATTGTCCCCACTTGGTCCACCCACTCTTTGGGAAGAAAACCAAAGGTTTCTAATACTGTTGAGAAGCTGCCCACAGACATAGGAAATTAAATCTGTTAGTGAGACTTGCCTATTCTGATAAGGATGACCTCGCCTGAAGAGGTGTGGTAATTCTATGTAGCTCATTTGATGAAATTGCTTTTCTCTCTTCCTTTGATTGGGCCCAGCTGGGGCACTCTAAGGCAGCTAAACAACCAAGCTCCTTCACTCAGTAGCCTTTGCTGCAGTTGTGCTTCATGTTTAATGCAGAGTTGAGAGCAGAAGAAAAATACAAGTAGGCTGCAGTTGAGACTGAACTGGAACAAGAGCTGTGTCCGGGGAGAGGCCTTTGATACTGACATCCATGACACAGACATAGAGACTATGTAGTGTCCTAAGCTGGTGAGGGAGGTTGTTCTCTCTTTCTTCAGTGTACTCTTCAGTGCAGTGACTCAGACTAGTGCTATACACATAAACCACCAGAGAAGTATAAAGAAATATTCAGTCATAGTTCTAGCTTTGCATTAAAGAGGTCATTCAAATAGGGAAGAATAAGGAAGGGTGCAGCCCACACTGCCTCCAATTACAAGCAAATTAAGAGACATCTGGGAGGTTAATGTGGTCCATTGGAGGAAATGGGGATATGAGGAACTGAGTGGATGCAAGGAATTGTTTCTTCTTGGCTCCCTCCATGCTTCCCTCCTCTCCCCAGGATCAATCCTACTGGCACTCCTCCTACTCACTGAGGCATTCTTCACCTTTAGGAACACCATACAGTTGCAATCTGCTCCTCAAGTTCATCCTACAGTTGGTTCACGACAAATCCCCAGACCTGCAGTACATCGTTATCTCTGGCAGTATGTGGTTAAACATCCTCTGTGAAACTAAAGCACGGGGCTGAAGGAAATGCCCTGTGTTTTTGTTGCTGGAGGAACCAGAGTGCTCTTTAATATTCTGTTTCCTAAATGCAGAAGTGGTCAGCTGTGACCCAACTCTAAATCTGATATCTGGACTGGAAGTGATAGGGATATGACGCAAACTGAATCTTCTTGGGCATAAGCATGAGCAGAGTTCTGACAGCTGAACTGGAGATCCTAGATCAGAGGATGCCAGATGGGAATGTAGCTCTTTTCTGCAACTGCCTTCATGATATGTGCAGTTTGACCTCTGGGAGAGGAACTTGGTTAAACTATATGTAGTCTCTGTGAACATAGAACAATACCAGAAAGGCCAGGCAGGCCTGGTCTAAATGTTGATATGACATTGATAGTGTGGTTGTTTCTCTTTCAATCATAGAATAGAATCATAGAATCATAGAATGTATTGGGTTGGAAGGGACCTCTAAAGGTCATCTAGTACAACTCTCCTACAGAAGCAGCGACATCTCTAGGTCAGGTTGCTCAGAACCCCATCAAGCCTGACCTTGGATGTCTCTACGGATGGGGCCTCCACCACCTTTCTGGGCAACCTGTTCCAGTGATCCACCACCCTCGTTAAAGAACTTGCTCCTAATGTCCAACCTAAATCTACTGAGACAGGTATCCTGCATGGTTTAGCTTCAAAATGGGATGTTTCTATGGCTGAGGTGTGTATGGTGTTTGAAAAAAAAGATATGGTTTTGAGTGAGAGGGCAAGACACAGTTTAGGGCCTAGATCTACTAAACCAGTAGTTGTTTCTATTGCCACTAGTTATGTTTACAGCTGCCTAGGCACTGAGCAACCATTCAAGTCCTAATGGAAGTTGAGAGGTCAGAAACAGTTGGGAAGGCTCTGAGGCTGTCCTGGGAGGTGGTGTGAGAGCCAGGCATGCACATGCTCACGCACACAGGCTGGCCAGCATGATACAGTGTTTCCCAAAGGGCTGTGTAAAAAATAACTTGAAAAAGGAAACAGTGTTGTTGAGAATATTTTCAGAATGCAAAATGAACTCTGATCCAAGGAAAGGTATTACTCCGGAAGGAAGCCAGAAGGCAAATACAGCCGTGACCTGCAATGACCACAGCTTCTCTCTTCTGATCCTGGCTGGCTTCTAGCCTCCACAGGGAGTGCATTATTGACTAAAGAGAAGGCCAGCAGCTTCTGTTCTTATTTATCTCTATGGTAAAAAGACCAGGCTGTCAGGATGCTGGGCTTGAACTGTGCCTTTGCTTGCTAAAGAGAGAGACTGGCAAAAGAATCCCACCCTGCACTTACAGACTTCCTTGTGAAAGGGATGATGAGGAGGAATGCCACAGAAAAATGTGATCCTTGAACTAGAGCAAAACATGTAAGGTCTGCCTCATCTCTAAATACAAATTCACTATACTTATTAAAGGATATGGTTATTCTAGTAAGGAGGAGCCATTTTTATTGGATTATGTCAAAGCAATTATCTTTAAGATTCATAAAAAGGAGAGGAATTACAGGATTCATTCAGGATTTTTTCCAAGGGGTAGATCAGTCTGTAAATATTAGGTAAGCATCTTCAATCTACTCATGGTACTAGAGTCAAATCAACAACGTGCTCTTGCAAAGAGACTGATGCACCATTCTTTGTGGTCAATGGGATTCTCCCTCTTGATTTAGCAAGTCTTAGACAAAATCTTGGCTCCTTTTAACTAAAGATGGAGGGAAAAAAAGGCAAAATAGGAAACACCACAATGACAACAATGAACTTGATACAAAACTGCAACACTGTGGTATGTTTGTCTCAGCCACTTGAATTGCTTGCAGAGACTCCATCTGAGTGTTTTTTGAGAGCAGTGGTCTTCCAAGTATGGTGCTGCATATTCTTGCTGCCTTCAGTGGTGCCCACTAGTGGGTGCTCTGTCTTCCAAAGAATTTGGACTTGACTCTGCAATGCTCCATCACTGGAATAGGTGGAGATGGCTTTTCAGAAAACCTGGACTTAGACTTGTGTATCTCAGCTATGATTCACCTTTGCAAATCCAGACAGGTTGCAGCAGCAGGACTAGGCTGTAACTAGTGGACAGAGAGGGAGTGATGTAATTAGAAAAGCTGGTGCAAATACTTCTAATAAGTATGAAATAGTTGTGTTGATAAGACACCTTCAGAAAACAATCTCAACATGAACAGTTTCACCTCGATGACAGCACAGGTGGGTCAGGCAGAGTGTTTTGTTATCTGTGTTCTGGGAGTGAATGACTTTTCAGAGCCCTGAAGAACAGTGCACACCCGATTTTATTGGAACTAATTAGTCAGCGATGGAGGAGTGTGTTCAAAATGATCTATTCCTCTTTCTGAGCCCAAAGAGCTGCCCTTGTTTCACATCTGTGTCTGATTACGCCTCTTGAACTTTAAGGCAGCTGTCTTACAGGTTGATTTTTTGTAGGAACTCAGGAAATTATTTGGGAAAACCACTGACACTGCCCACCACTTACTGCCAGATCTCTTTCACTCCACATGTGAAGAAGCCTATTACGGGGAACTGTTGGCATGCAGCACAATCAATGGCAGCATAGCAATTAGAGTGGAATTTGTAAAGAATGATTGCAACAGTCCCTAAATGTTACCAATTGATATGTATTCTCATAGTTTATGGAGCAGTCCCCAAAGTCTATGACCCTTCCCTCCCACTGACAAATAATAAAGGATTCTACAAATTACACTGAGATCACAATGGAATTGATTAGGTGTGAGGGAGATAATATATGAAGGAGGATGTAAAGTGATACTTACAGTATAGTATAGCAAGTGACTTGATTGTTGTAGTCATTGACTTAAAATGTTGGCACTGTTTTTTGCTGCAGGGAGCAGCCTTTAAAGTACTGCAAAAAGTACTTTTTATTCTATTTTAATCTAGAAAAAGATAAGTGACTTGGAACAAGTGAAACTCATTCCTCATCTGGTTATTTTCTGGATAAAAATGAATTGAATGACAAAAGGTGATTTCTTAAGTGCCTTGCCAACAACTATGCAGTAATTACGTCCAAAGGGCATGCAGCCCACCAATGTTGACTTCAATGAGAATTTAGAGTTTCTGAAGATGTTGGTTGACTCCTCCTTTAATTCTCAACAAACTTATTTGAGGTATGATCTCATCAGATGTCAATGTTAAGCAAGAGTCAACCGTGCCAAAATTTGGATAGGAAGCAGGCAAGAACAGGTGTTTCAGAAATTTATGTTGGTTTATTGAGATAATTTATTTATTAAATCAATGTCCCAGCAGAGTTCTACAGTCAATGTGCTAGTGAAGCTGCTTTGTGGTGATATAAACACCAAAGTCCTGCTTTTCTGGTAAAAGGAAACAGTATTTTTTTAAAGCATAGCCTCGCTTGCTTGGACATCCTTGCCAAATAAGCTATGGTAACTTTTCTCGTGAGTTTTCCTCTTGATTTCTGCACTCTATAGCTATGATAATGCTCTTTGATTCAGAAGACAAACAGATCAGAGTCTGAAATATGTTTATATGAAATATCAACCAAATGGATCAGGAAGGTAAATTTGTAAAAATCAAGGGATGGTGAGAATTTGTAGAGCCACTGCTGAATCTGTTCTGGCTACACACATGGATTTGGTCTATTATGTAAAATGTAGTTGTGTATAGTCATATTTATACGCTGGCATGTAAGCAGTAGATCTTTTGAGCACTGCTGAGTTGTCTCGAAAGTAGGAGTATGTATCCCACAAGATAGCCAGTAGCATTAATGTTTTTTGAACTGTGTTTTTGTTGTTCTTTGACCATGTAAAAACCCCGTGTTAAGTGAAAGGAAGCGACAAGAATATATATATATACAAAAAGTCTCATGTGAAAAAACACGACTCTAAAATTCAGATCCTTGCAAGCAAGTTCCTCAAATCAGCATCAGTATGAGAAATAGAGACAAAGTGGGAAGTGGGAAAGAA
This sequence comes from Brachypteracias leptosomus, assembly GCA_013401335.1. Lineage (NCBI taxonomy): Eukaryota > Metazoa > Chordata > Aves > Coraciiformes > Brachypteraciidae > Brachypteracias > Brachypteracias leptosomus. Next base: position 171,573 of record VYZX01020997.1, on the reverse strand, counting down.
CCTGTTTGGCAGAAAAAGGTAAGAAAAAGTATAAAAATTATATTCTAGCATAAAATGAAGAATCAGTTAAATACTACCATTTTTCTAGAAAGTCACACAGATAGTATTTGTTCCTATTCAGGACATAATAAATCATTCAGGGTTTTCATTTTAAATTTCCTTACTCAGGTTCATTGCACTGGTTGTCCCTTCTCTCAAATTAATAGTACAAGTAGCCTTTGATACTACTCTCAAAATAGATCAGGAATTTTCGATGTTTGGTGGACAATGGTGTACCAATAAAAGTTTTAAAAGCTAAAAGAGGAGGATCTGGAGGAGTGCAGATAGATGAAACTTTTTGGTCCAGTTTTGAGTGATGGGTGTTTTTCTGTAAAATACATTTGGGAGGAGGATGAAAGTAAATATGCAGTTTGCTCCATGAAAATGTAAAGGTAGGTCTGTGATGCTGGGGTCTGGCCCTGTGCCTGCTAACCTTTCTGATGACTTCAGAGAGCATGGGGTAAGTCCTTGACAAACACCTGTCTGAAAGAAAGCACCTCAGAAGAAAATTAAGTAACTCAAAAGCTTTATGAAATGTTGGCTGAGAGATGGCATTCAGCTCATGAATCTCATCTATGAGTAACTGTGGGCCAGCACACCCCATAGTGCTGAAAGAGCTCGATGATCTGGCAGGCACCAAGCACTCACATGCAGTGAAGCCTGCGTGACTTGAGGCTAGTGTATTGAGGCTACTGTAAATGCCCACCTTGAGAATGAGTCTGGAGAGCTTAATTTCATACTGCAATGTGTGATATTTAGCTGCAGAGATTCACATACTTGTTGAGATGGGATCTCTTTTCCTTGCTTTTCCTATCTCTTTGATTTTCATCTCCTTTCAGCGGATTTCAGTGCATATCTCTACACTAAAATTGATGCAGACTTGGGCTGGGGAATAGCAAGTTAGTGCTGTAACCCTGAAGGGCAGCAGAAAAAAGCTGAGGTTTATATGGCTGGCTTTGCATGATCAGAAGTGAAGACGGACTGAGGGGGCACCTCTTCAAAGGAGGGAGGTGAAGGTTTCAGGCTACAAAAGGCAGGCAAAAATGAGAAAGATATGTCCTTTGAACTGTTGGATGACTTGCCCAATCAGAAAGTGTATAGAGCAGAGGAAGGTAAGCCCAAGTTCCCACAGAAGAGGTCCAGAAGAAAAAAAATGTTAGTCCACCTGTGTGGATTGACACAGTTAGTCGACTGTTTGGATTGAAAGTGTGTGTTTAAATCCTCCCCTTACTTCTTTAGTGTTGCTGGGGTCAGGACCAGGAATACCTCTTCCTGCCCTACCTGTATGGAGCCCTATATACCTGCATATTGGCCATGTATATGGTTATGGTTAGTTTCTACAGAGACAGGGGACTCCCATCTTCCTAGCTGACTGTGACTGGAAGTGGTAAGCCCTGTTGAGGGTAAGTAAAGGGAGAAACATCTGCAAAAGTGAAGAATTCATGGATCCAGTCTGGCTTTTAAAGTTTTCAAAAAGGTTTCCTGGAAGCTAGAGAGCTGTAATCAGCCAAGCCTGATCACTGGACAAATGCACTGCAGTGTTTGGGTTGTGTTTTTTGTTGTTTGTTTCTTTTCTTTTAATTTAAAAATTATTTGTTGAAGAGACAGACTAAATTAAATCAAATTGCCAAAAGACCACAGGGGAGCTCTAAGAGGTATTTTTTAAACTGAGTACATAAACTTTAGCTCCCATTGGTTGCACGACTTTGGAGTCTTTAATCTTTGCTGCTGTTTATTTTTCATAGCTGTCACTCTCCTAATTATTGGTTTTGTTAGTAGTGTCATGAAGTGTCTCTGAGGCTGATGCTTGGGAACCTTAAGTTGACTGGCTGAGTCATGACAAGTGCATATCACTCAAGTCTCCACAAACTTCTCTGCAGGATTTGAAACAGCCTTAACAATTATTTGGCCAGCTGAAAAAGAGACAGTACCAAAATTAATAAAATGTGTTCCAGTAAAGCAATTTCCTTTGCCTTTCCATGTCCTACTTCCCTACTTTATTTCACCTTTTGTCCCTACAGAAGTTAATTTTAAAATTAAAGAATGCATGCTACATGATACAACTTTGGGTTTTTAAGTGAGCCTAGAGCTGAAATCAGAGAGGCAGTGGGAATTCAGTTTGAACTCAGCACTTGCCAAGGATGTAGCAAGCATGTAGATGCTGTATAGTCACTAAGGTGAGCTGAAGAGGAAGTGTGACATCCCAGATGGAGCAAGAGGTGCTGAGTGGACTTGGTCTACCAGCTGAGTAGTATGTGAACTGCCCTTCCTCTGCAGGCTTTGCATCTTGCATTGCACAGCAGAGCTATCCAGATGCTGCTGCTTTTTTGTAGTTTTTTAAGCTCTATGAAAAAAAAGCATTTCAGATTTCAGTTACCCTTGAGGAAGCAATCTTATCTAAAAAGTCTTTTACCTACCTTCACAGACTTGCTGCTGCTTATGAGGAGGTGAAAGAGGAAGTGGTGTGCAGGGAGAACAGGAGTGAGGTAGAATTGCAGGGGATCTTTTGGGGCTGATGTCCTGCATTCCTGACTAAATTCCAAATACCTGGCAGAGACAAAGAGTGGAGATTGTACTGACTTCACGTGTGGGAATTCAGAAAAACTCCCTTGATTGCATTGGATGATGGTGACAAAGAGTCAATTCTGCAATTCAGATGATCATTGGATTGTATCTTAAAAGTGGCCTTGATATTAGTAATTGGTGTTGACATGCTGTTGTACTTAGGAGCCTGGCCGCTACCTGCAGCTGTGGTAGAGGCTGATATGTAGGTGCCTGTGTGTTGACTTTTGCAAATGCTAACAAGTCCCACAGTCTTACACTGTTTGCTGTCTGTTGGTGCTGTGCTGCTAAATATAGGATGTTCCTACTAGTCCGGGAATTAGTACTAGTGTACTAGTGTAACAAGCAGGCAGAGACAGATATAAATCTGAACAAGTATCTCAGCCACAGGCAGTGGGGTTATTGACCTCAAATGGAGGTTGGATTCTGGTCCTGGATATCTCTGCACATATGAGCATGATACATCAAATGCTTTTAAATACTCAATGTACTGATCTGTCCAGATCCAAAGGAATTATTGACTGACTGTACCTCAGCTCTTGGCCAGAGCATAAACAGGTTTGCCAGACTTAGTCCATCATACTGAAATTGCCTGAGTTGTCCTGGCTGTCTATACACACACAGCTGTTAGCCCCCACCTGAAGAAGTATGTCCTCGCATTAAAGAGCCAATGAACATGATGTCCTGTGTAACTGTAACCTGCTATTTTTGTGCTTCACTGCAAGCTTAGCCACTGGCTTCAGCAAAATGTCACCTACTGCTGGTACAGGACAGTCTAGCAAAGAGGTCTTTACGAGGGACATCTAGAGTTCCAACAGCAAATGTCTGCACCCAGCTTACAGTCCTGAGCGTCTAGTGTTAGGTCAAGCTGGATCTCACATTTGCTTCTGCTCCCCTGGCTGCACAAAGCAGGCTTGTTAGTTGTTATTTTTCAACACTACCAAAGCATTTAGGGATTCTCAAGGAATCAGAAGGTGGACCAGCAGAATTCTGGATATCTACATGGGACTTTTAGCTGAGATTAGTTATTTTGCTTACATAGGAGTTGAACATGCATAGCCCCAGGCAAGCTGTGATGAAGAGCAGGCTGGACAAACAACTAATGCTGCTAATATTGACCTAGAGCTCCATTTAGCTTTGTAGCCCCCTTTAAAAGGAAGCAATCAAAAGAAAGTGCTATGAGATCCTGAAGGCTGCTTGTTTGTTTTTTCACATGCTGCTCAGCTTGAGAGGTGAAAATACTCATCCATTTGATTTCCTCTTTCTCAGGCATTTGTCAATTGTTTATGATTTTGCATATTCAGAGCTGGAAAGGCAATGTTAAAATATACGTTCAGAAGATACATGAAAAATGTTCTGATTGAAGAAAGGTTTGGATGCTTTTTAAGTGGCCTTTTTTTTACCATATCACATTGCTAAGCCTTGTTTTAAGTTTTTTTAAAAAATTATTAACTGGATTATTCCTGCATGTGATTGTCACTCATCACATCTGGTGATGCACAAATTGTCTAGCAGGTAATTTTCCAGTCTGAAATCTACCAAGTGGATTTTGCAAAGCTTTTACAGCATGGTGATGCTTTCTAGACTATGCTATATAAATGCCACTTCCAAGTGAGACTGCTCTTATTATTCCCAGATGTTCCAGTTCTTTAGTTGCCTAAATATAATTGTTGGTGAGGGGTTGTAGGATTTCAGGGCAGAAGGTCAGCTTGAAAGAGACTTAGAGTTGTAAAGTAAGCAATTTCTGGATTTTGAACCTTATCAGCTCTCACTTTAAGTGTGATGGGAAAGCTTTTAAGCTGGTTTTGTCAAGCTTGGGAGATAAAACTGGCATTTCTGAGCTCTATCTCATAGGAAAAAATGCTGAGGTCTGAGTCAGTTTGGGTCACAAGTTCCATTGATATAACTTGCCTCACTGTATTGGCATCAGTAGAACTAAAATTATTTGCTCTGCATAGGTCCTGGAAGATCAGTAGAAGTATTTTAACTTTAAATGGGAAATGTCAAAAATGCATCCACCTCCCCATCTTGTCATGTGAGGAAAAAACAAGTGAAAAGATAATGCCTTCTTTGGAGCCATGGCATTCACATCCTTCATTTGAAGAAACAAACCTAGGCTGTCATGGAGTCAGCTGCAGAACTTTGGATTTCAGTGAGTCTAAGGGAAAGCTGCACCCAATTTGATGAGCTGCAGCTTGATCTCATGTCACACTTCAATATTTATGTAGGCTCTTTGTTTAATAGAAAATATTGTCATTTTCCCATCATGACTCTCTTGTAGCCATCTGTGTTAGCTAGGCTCGCACATTTTATGTGTCATAAAAAATGTGCATATTGTAGTTTGATAGGCTGGATCATAATAACAAGGTATGTGCAGTGAACAGCACTGTAGGAAAAACGGATTGTAATCTTGTCATTAATGAAGGCAATGAATACGTGGAAAAGCCCAAGTCTTGGCCATAGACTTTATTCTGACTCCTAACTTTAAAGAACACTGTCTTCGTCATTCTTATGCACCTCAGTAAAGCTGAACCTATGCTTTAATTTTACACTTTTTTGTCTCATCCCCTTTCCAGGATCTTTCTCCCTTTCTCTTTTGTAGTAGGGCATTCTCTAGATTATTTTAAAATTTCTTCTTGTAGAACTGTCATTGAACCCCTCCCTATCTGATCCTTCCTCTTCCTCTTGCATCTCCCTGTGAAACAAGGAAACTTTTCACCTGTAAACCAAAAAGAGTTTGCCAGGAGCATCTGGCAGAATCACTTTCTTTTCAGTCAAAAGGTTATGACAAACACTCTGTTTTTTACAGAAAGGACACATTTTTCGTATACTCTAAAAATTTCACTTACTCAAGGATCTGAATTCTGTCCAGAACAAGAATTCTAATAATTTTTTCAACCACTCCTAATTGGTATTCTTCAGGATTTTATTTTCTCCTCCATCATTTCTCTTTCTATAACCTCTTAAGCAAAATAAAATCCCTATAAACATTTGAGTACTACATGAACTTTCCAACCTGTGGTATTTAGGTGGATTAAAAATAAGGTGAAATAAGTTTACCAGTGCCCTGTTTTTGACAACTCTGGCCTAGACACTTCCTTATAGGTCAGTAAAAGCCTTGTTATATGTTTGTAGAGTCAGCAGAAAAAGCTGGCTTTCCTCAGAGCCTGAATCAGTGCAATCCTGAAGCTTTCCGAAGTCACTGAGATAAAGACCAGGCCCTGAGAGAGAACACGAAAAATACACTAAATGTACAGCTCTGGCCCTTGGATATATCAAAATCTTCTGAAGCAAGTGGCAGAGGGGAAAAAATAGAATCCTGTGCCTCCATCCAAACCACACCAGACAGCTCAGCATTGCTCATAGCTGTAAATGCTACTGTCAAGGATGAATTTTGGTGTGTCCCCATCACATCAGAACATGCAACACCCATGTCCAAAGCCCAACCAGCAAGGTCATCTGAGAAACGTGCCAGGCTGGGGAATGAGGAAAGACTGTAGGGCTTTTTCTCCACAAGAGGGAAAGGTTCATCCTCCTTCTCTGCCTGTGGGATGTCAAAAGGTATCTGTATATGCAAATTCTTTTAGGTTGTTACTTCCTTCTAGCTGGTATCTAAGGACCACAGATTTGATCACAGTGTTGGATAGGCCTGTAATACTTGTAGGGTATTGTGTAGTTTTCAGTCTGTCTCTCTTTATCTTGCCTGAACAGCCTAATCTGGTTTCACCATGTTTCTTTTTCCAGCTGGGGCTTTTTCTTGCTTGCAGGGTATTGTTGCTGAGGGGAACTGGAAGACAATCAAGTAGGAGAATATAACCCGAACCTTGGAAATGCATGTAGTCTGTTTTAAATAGACTTATTCCCTGGGAGAAGAGTGGTGCCTAGTCAGTAAAAACAATTTCTAGGGTACACAAGATGAAAAGAATTTCTCTATGAGATGATTTCTGGTAATTTAATTACTACTAACTGCCATCCAGCGCTGCTAGAGGAAATGATTGCAGTTTTCAGCTAACTTGCTATGAAGACAGAATGGGGCATGGGGGTAAATTTAATATATTCTGCCTTAGTGATTAGCGTTTGTGTTCAACTTTGCAGCCTTTAATGGGAGCTCTGTGGCTGCATGCTCTCTAGTAGCATTGGTTTCCATGACAACGTCTGTGTCAACTATTTTTCACACATGCTTTATGACTTATTGTACAGCACGTGTTGTTTAGTTTCACAGCCCGTGCTACAGTTTTCAGGAAACCTGTGACTCTTTAACATCTACATTGCAAGGAGCAATCACCTGCCATGAGGAATGAGAGAACAATGAGCAATCCATATAGGAAAGGTGGGAAAAGCACGCTGGTATGGTAAAAATTTGGATTTGTCACATCAGAATACAGTTGGCAGGAGTGACAGGCTCAGAAATATCTATGAGGCCTTGGACTCAAAAGAGTTTATTGTTAGTGGTGGTTTTCTGTCACTTGGTGAACTCACCAGAGCTAGATTTTCAATCTCCATCAGCATTCTCTGTCAAGTGCTTCCTGAGGGCTCTCTCTCATGTGCATGCCTGCTTTGTTCCCATGCCCTGTGGGTCCTGTATGAAAAGCTCCTCACTCTTGCCAGAAAGACATTTCTATAAATACCAAAGGAGAACTGTGACAGGCCAGGCACTTCTATCCATGCCTGTGCTGGGTCTATCTTGCTACCCTGACTGAGTTCTCACCATGTCTATGCTAGAGAAGCCTCTTCTGGGAGCAAGAAAGTGCCCAGTCTTGTTTCTCTTCTCCCTGGCACATGGGCAGCTTGGGAGAAACAGTGGCTGCAGCTTCTTTTGGGGGGTACCCCTGCTGAGAGCCTCCCACTGGCAGATGGGGTGGGTGGGACCATGTGGCTGCATCTTTGACTGAGTCTTTGTTGGAGATTTTCTGGGTCTGAGCAACCAAGAGCCTTGTAAAATTGCTCTTTTGTACCAGAGGACAGCGGTCAATGAGAATTTGCTGCAAAGAATCTGAGGAAAGTAAAAAGCCAAGCCTGCAATGATGCATTGAGCCCAGGGTGGGTGTACGTGCTCTGCCTGAAATAGAGCAGCCAGAATTGGAAACGGTTCTTTGGCCAAGTCCCTCGGAAAGGAGCTTTCCGAAGCGACATGGTGTGCTCGCTGTGAGGCGGCAGTGGCCCTTGCTGGGTCGGAAGAGAAAGCCTGCTGTGCCTGCTGCCTCCTTCTGAGTAACGCCCGACAATTAATGCAGCAGCAGGAAATAGGTGGGAGATTAACAAAGGGTTTGTTGCTGAGCGGATTGTGTGACCCTGTCAAAAGGAGCTGTAATTCCCACCCGGTCTGATTATTTCTGCCATGGACTAGCCCTGTTACTTGTTTCCCCATTCAAATAAGGTTTACACCTTCAGAAATTCAGAACTTGCTAGAGACTTGGAGTCTGCTGGAGACAGTGTTTTCCACCTCCCCTGGGGGTTTCTGTACAGTTTTAGGAGCTGGCAAGGTTCAAGGGTGGAAGGGATCCTGGCCTTTAGACTGAGAGGGGGACAGAAAGTCAACTGATGGAGAGCAGCATTCCAGCCTGGGATGGGCTCATTTGTCATCTGCCAGGTACTTGCCAGATCTTGCAGTCCCTGGGAGAGAATTTGTTAAAAAATTAAAAGCTTTCTGGTGTCTGAAGATCAGCAGAGCCTGGTGCAGGAAATTTTGTATACCTGACTAACCTCAGATAATTTAAAGAAGTAGAGATAGCAACATAAGCCATTTAAAACCCAAGAGCCAGTCAGGAAGTATTTCATATCCAAAACTGTGTCCTCTTCTCTGGCAACAATAAAGCCTTGATTTTGTGTTCCCCAATACTCATGCTGTCAGACTTGCTTCTGGCCCAGCTCTAGAAGGGAGTTGCAAAGTCTGTGACAGCCGTTTGTGGTTAAGCGTGGTTGTTGAGAGGTCCTGGATCTTCCAGTGAGCTTGCACCCCATCCTGGCCCTGATTCCACCAGGCCCCTTGCCCTCCTGGTGAAACTTTTGTCCCAGATTTGGAGAACCTGTAGCCAAAGAGTCCCATAGACACTGGAATTTGTGTAACTTGTGCTAAAGCCTCTTAAAATGTAATGTGTGCTGCTAAGCAGCTTGTATTGTGGAGGTTATATCCTGGCATGCTGGGAGGAAGGTGTTAATGTCTTTTTTTCTTGGGGCACCTGTCAAGATGCTACTGCATGTGGGTGCCAGGGCAGGATGGTGGGGGAGGGATGCCACTGACAGCACTGTTGGAAAAACATGGGATTACCTCAAAACCCATCTGCACAAAATGCACAGGCCTGGAGAGAAGGACAGACATCTCAGAAAGGAGTGGTGCACTGGGGGTCTGTGGCTTTGGGGCAAAGCAGCATCATGAGGTGGAGTCTGGGAGAGAAGAAGTGTGAGACTGGGGGGCCAGGGACTTCTCTTGAGAATCTGTGCATGTGGGAAGTGGGTGGGGTCTGTCTGGAAGCGCTGTGCAAAGCAGGTTAGGCTGGCATGTGGGAACAGAGCAGGAGCTGATTGTGCATGTGGTGGGCTTCTGAGTGGGAGCAACTGGGATGAAGTGTTCACCAGAGCGGGGCTGAGGTCAGCCAGTAGCTGGGCGGGAACATAGGCTGCACTGGGATAGGGCAGCACAGCGGCTCCAGGGAGGGAGGGAGTCTGTGAGCGTGGGGGTCCACAGGTCTGCGAGGAGCAGCTTGTGGCAACAGTGTGGGAGCAGGCCTATGGCCTCAGAGCCCTCCTCCTTGTTCTTCACTTCACTGTGTCTTATCCTTGGTGCAGATGAAACTACACATACATTACCGTCATAAACTGTATGTGGCAGACATCCCTGGAGATCTGGGCCAGAGAAGCTCTATTCACTGTCTCTGCACTCAAGTTGGGAGTCCAAAATCCTGTGTGGTTCCAGCTCCACCCAGACAGAGCTGTTTATTTTTGAAGCAGCTGGGAGATGCTGTGAGAGAGGTGGGTAAAGTTCATCCGGGATTATTTTTAATACCCTGTTTCTAGTGGGAAATTCAGAATTCCATTTGATTAGAATTTCTTTTTCCATCTCAAGCATGTCTGCTTACATTGTGTGAAGTCCCTGCCATTTTCTGTACCTCCCCATCCATTTCCACTCTCCCCTTTCAGCTGCCCCTCTAAATGCCCAGTTTGGGGCCAGGACCTTGTGGCAGGCAATGCACTGTGCCTAGTCAGCAGGAGGACCCAGCCCTGCACCCCTCCATACTCTTTTGAGCTATCTTTATGGCTTGTTCCTTGTCTGCCACGCGGGATGAAATCTACCTTCTAGCAGGCAATTAATCATCATACTTGGTGACAACTCAAAGCTCTCCTGTTGAGGTATATGAGTGTGTCCTCTGGCTGAGATATTACTTTACACAAAGCTTGGGGAATTAAGCTGTATTACTGTATTTATACTGGGCTGTAGCTTTGCTCTGGACCCTCTACTAGGCTCCAGATTAAGTCAGTAAGTGTGGAGTAAGTAAGTGGGCTAGGCTGAACAGCAGAGAACCTACACACACCTCCTCATTCTGCTTCTAGCCTGCATGTGATTTGGCTTGACTCACTTTGGCTACTTTTGGCCTTTAGTTCCCCAGCTGTAAAGTGAGGCTGACATTATTGCCCCATCTCTTAGGGATGCTGAGGAGATAAAGGCATTAATGTTGATATTGCTTGCTATTCCTTACTATATTTACTTTTAAGGACAGCCAAGTATATAGTAGTTGTGGGTTGATGGACAGCCAAATTTTCCCCTCACTCACACCTCTACCTTCTGAAACCACTTGGATGTGACCACAGCCTGATATTTGCAAACACTTGAGTGTGTGTGTATGTGTGTGCATGTGTGTGACACTGCAGCATCTCTTGTATTGGATTCAAAACAGATGTTGAAATGGCAATTTGATCCTCTCCTGCTCTGGCTGAGCTGAGTGGGTGGAATTTGGGCTGTAGCTCACAGTGGAGTGTCCAGCCAAGAATCTCCAGGCCTTTCTCTGACATTAACAGGACCCCCTGGAAGTTTGGGAAATGTTGCTATATCAATGTGCAGCTGGAGAAGCCAAAGCACATGAAAGAGAGCGTGTTTGCTCAGTGTGGAAGGACAAGCTGGAACATGGAGTCTGCAATCCTCTCTTCCTTGGCCAGACCACTAGATGGAGACGTCCCTACCAGATTTGTGAAAAATGTAGGTATTTATGAAAACATATTTGCCAGTGGCTTCTCAAGGGCCTGCTGGTGAAAGTGCAGACATTATTCCTGCCCTGGTTTCACAATGAGTCAGATCTGGACTGTCGTATGGGAAGGGGCTTGTTGGTTTAGTAACAGGGTATCAGGAGCAGCATTTGGAAAAATTGTTCATTTTGAACTATCTCTGTTCAGAGTACCCTCTCTCCCATGCTGGGGAGAAGTGCCGCAGAGCAGTTCAGGGATCCCAAATGTCTCACTCTCTACTGCACAAGGGTGCTCTGCCAGCTCTGCAGATCACAGGAAGACCACACTTGAACAGCGCTTCTTGCAGCTCTTGGTGCACACACTCTGTGGCACAGTAGAGGTGACATCCCTAATGCCCAGAGCAGCTTACTTTCAGCCGCCTCCACCCTGCATCTGGCAGCCTCCTTCACTCTGCCTCAGCACTGACCATCATAAATATGGATTAGTCTCTGCCTAGATACTTAATTTTGCTTAGACAAGAACTGTTCAATTTGGAGGGGGGGAAAAGAAGGCAAGTATTGCTCTGTGACCTCAGCTATGCTGGGTGGCTATTATATTTCACTACTTTAATGTACATTTGACTTTACTTGCCCCTGCTCTCTGGGCTTGTTCTTCAAGTAGAATGATATTAATGACTTTGACTTCAATCCAGTTCTCCCTTCTTCCTTTCCCCCCTTTTTCCCAAATCCTGACGATGAAGTCAGACATAAACTCTGAATCAGTGTCCAGTCACATGCTGGTATGTCTGTGCCTACTGTTCTGCAGAGCTTCAGGCTGAGATGGTTGAGGTTGCTGTGAGTCACTGCAAGAGGATCTGCAGCTCTGATCCTTTGAGGAGCAAAATGCTGGAGGTTCTCAGCCTCTTGAAGCCCAACAGTAAGCAGTGGCAAATGTGCAAATTCTGTCTGTTCTTATGGAAGGTGAATCTTATGCGGTCTGAATCATGAAAGTTAGAAATGATAGATGATGCTGGTTAACTAAACCTCTCAGCTGCTGGCCTGTGGCATGCTGGTGTCCAGTTCTGAGAACTGCTAATCTCACAGAGAAGGAATTGTAACAAGCGTATGGCTTCTAAGATCCGATTCAGCTACACACCCAGCAGCTACATCTGATTTCACAGAAACAGGAAAATAAAATGTATTGCTCCAGAAGCTCAAATCCCAGGGTCTTATATGCTAGTTGAATCATTTGTTGCCCTTTGCAGTACAGAAGGTCCAGGACATACAGTTTTGCTGTCCTGCAGTTCTGATCTCGCCCAATTCAGGGTGCAGGCACTTGGCTGTGACTGCTTACACATGCGTCCACCACCAGATTCAATGCGGCCCGCTCACTGATGTGAAGTGACAAACTGTGACTAAATAAAGCTTAATTTTGCTCTTAAGGCAAGGGGAAACTTATCAAAAAGTAATGTCTGAGAGTTGAGATTAGGGATCAGGGGCTCTGCAACCCATTTTCCTAGCCAGAGGGGAATGGAGGCACACAAAATGTCCCATAAGGTTGAGTCACTGCCAGCATGGAGCCTGCTTTCACTGATGCTTGTTATCTGGAGATCCTTTAAAGTCATTGACATACCTGGATGTGATGCAGACTCTAACATAAAATCTTCTTCCCTACTGGTTATCTTTTTGCTGTATTCTTGTGAAGGGATGGATTTGCCAAAGAAGATAGGGCTCAAGAGGCTGCAGATCCCCCTTCTTCCCCCAGCAAATCTCTCTGTACTGATTAATGCAATGCACTTACTGGAAGACCAGTCATACAGTAGCATACCTTCCCAATGTGCAACTAAAGACAGAACACATACTCAAAATGTCTATACTTCTCCTTTCTTGGAAATAGCGTGGAATTCACAGCCTTAAAATACTAGCTGGAAGGTTGTTAGGGTTTTTTTCCCCCCTATTTTTCCCTGTTGACAATGCCCATTGGCAAAAGTCCCTCAAATAACAGATGAGGTGATGAATGAAGCTGGAGTTCAGCACTAGGACTGAAGTTCCCCCATGTTTGCCTTTGAGTCCTAGGGGTACATGTATTTCCATAGAAGTAGTAATATTCTACAGAAGGAATAATATCTCCCCAGCTTCTGAGGGATCTCAAAGTGCTTTGAAGCCTGGAAGTAAAAGAAGACAATTATGTTTAGGAATTACTTTCACCACTGTTGAAGTGCAGGCCAACTTCTGGGACACAACAGGGCAACTTATTTACTGTCAAGGCTGTCCAGCAAAGCAGGGTATGAAAGGAACTGAGTCACCATCAGGAATGTGGAAGGGGCTAGACAGTACTTTCCTAATTGTTATGTGGCCAGGATATCAGAGGTGGTGTCATGCTACTCACATGTGTCAAAAGATCACCAGTAGCACAAGTACTTAAGACTTTATTGGCCAAAAGAAGGTACCTGAGGTGGCACAAGTCTCCTAATGTTGAGGAGGACCCTGTAATTCTGAAGAGGAATGGAGTTTTGCTCTTAATTTGTGTTGAAGTTGGGGCACTTCAGCTTTGCAAGAACAGTGATTCAGAAATTATTTAGGAAAACACACTTGCTTTTGTATCACCCTTCTTGCATCCCTGCACATCCATATTGAACATTTCCACAAATGGGGTCACTTGGGGGCAGGAAAAAATGTGAACACCCAGTGGTCCTGCTGCAGCAAGGCCATACATTTTTAAAATTCTCTTTTCTTAATTTCTAAATAGGACTTTCCAAAATGCCATCAAATTCTGAGTTGATGTCAATCTCCTCAAATCTCTTTCTATTGAGCTCAAAATCCAAGAACAAGGTGTACTAGAACCTCACAGTATGACAGACTGTGTCCTTAAAATCCTGTCTGCTAAGGAGGAATTAATCTATACAAAAAAAGGACTTTGTGACTGAGGCTTTAGAAGTGAGGAAGGAGTCACAGTCAAACCGATAGAAGAGAGGGACTGGAGCCCTGAGTTCAGTTGTCTGTTATTGTCCTCTGTGGTGACTTTGAGCAAGATCCTGTCTTTCGCTGTGTCTCATGTGCCCCCCAATCCCAAAATATCACTGACTTAATTTCTCAAATGTCTTGAGCTTGAGGTATGATCTGAATGTTGTTATTCACTCTCTGGTGGCACCAGAGTTTCAGAACAATCTCTTAATATAAACATCCATCTCATCGAGTTGAAAAGAAACTCTCTCCCTGTTTTCCCACTGGGTAATAAACTATTACACTTGTTGGGTTTTAAGGTAAAAATTAATGATTTCCTTCCCGTTCTGAAGGAGGTCCTACTTCCGGAATCTGGGAAATTCTTTTCTTAAACATTCCATGTAAATATAATTCTTTTAAAATATAATACGCATGGCTTAAGTCATCATAAGCACAATGGTTATTGTATATAAAAGAATTGGGGTGGTATTTTATAACTAGGTAAGTGCTATATTTAAGAAACTGAATAAATCTTGTTTGAATTTGCTGATGTTAAAAATGTCAGGTGTCCCCAGGGAAGATGAAGAGGGTGTGCTAAGGGCCATTAGTGACTGAGGAGCAGTCTCATAGAAGTATTGCAATACAATATGGAACCATTTTATGAAAAAAAAAATTAAAAAGAACATTGTTTCATTGTTTCCTGCACTTGTGATCCCCAAAACTTATATTGTCCGGATCTGTACTGTAGTCCCAAAAGACTTTCAAAGACCCTTCGTAGGAAGCAAACTTTTACTTATTGTCTGCAGTATTATGAAGGGTGTTTGAGGTGTGGGAATGACACTGCTGGTAGTAAGTTTTCTGGAAGCTCCACCTGGCCATTCTCGCCACCCCTTTGATGTCAAAAGCCCTTTTCTTTTGAAAGCCTGGGCACTTTAATATGTCAGCATGGCAAAGCCCCAGGGAGTGTCAAAGTTGTAGCACAATGTGTAATTCATGCTGAGAGACCATGCCATGGGGGCCTGATGCCAGCTTTAGAGTAAGGTCTGCGTTTCTCCCTTAGAGAGCAGTCATATCTAGGCCAGGAGAATGGGATTTAAGGCCAAAAGTTAAATGTTTGTGTGAGGAGGGGAGTATTTAATGAGCGTCCATGGGCCCTTCAGCTCTGACCCATTGTAGGTATGTGTGGTGCAGACATTCATTGAACAAGCTATCTCTGTGGCTCAAGTCAGTCTGGAACCTTGTGGTTTTGTTTCTGGAGAGCTATACAGTCATGGGTATTGGCTGTGATAGCTGAAGTTATTTCAGCATTGTCTATGAACAAAAGGATCCCAGGGGAACCTGATGATAACTCCCAAAGGACCCACTACTTGTGTGACTTTGCAGTGGTGTGGCACAGAAGGACTGCTGGGCTGCTAGGCTGCCTGCCAGAGCCTGAGAGGAGCTCAGTGGATCATCAAACCCCAGATGAGTGTCTCCTTTAGCAACCAAAATGCTGTGGAATGTCTTCTGGTGGTGTGAATGACCTCTCTGTGCAAGTCCAAAGCATACCACAGGCTTTGTTCTGCCAATGGAAGATACAGCCTTTGCTTGAAACTTTGCACTTGTCCTAGAACACACCCTTGTCTGAAAGTTACACTGGAAATGAGGTACTCAACTTTCTGTTCAGCTCAGTCATTCCCATGAACTTGAACTATGTTGAATAATGTTTGATGCCAGAACTGTGTCTGTCCTGTTCGGCATATATGTCTTTCATTGTATCTCATGGAGGTGTGCATGCATGCCATCCAGTACAGCTTAAAAGATTTGTCCTTACAGAGTTGCTTTAGTTTTATTTCATTTCTAATCAGCCAGCTGCAAAAACAGTATTTGGGATTGTAATCATAAAGCATCAGTGGAATTAAGTTGTTAGAAATACTCCATTCTTTAAATATAAAGCCCACACTCATCTGATGTGCAGTTGGCATCACTTCTTGAAAGGATGAACTTTGCCCCAAAATTACGAACAAGACTAGGGCATATGAAACTTTCAATTTGGAGTGAGTCCAACCTGGGCTGTAGCCAAATCTGAAATACTTTTTTGTGTGAGTAATTCCTACTCACCCAAAGAGCTCTGTTCACTTCAGTGGCATTGCTAATGTGATTATGGGCTGCAAAATTGAGTGTCATGTATATGATTTGTAATTTGTGGATGGAGGCCCTTGAAAAATTTCTTCTTATTTAACTTCAATTAAGTCTGGCAAGACCCTTTTGATTCCAAAAGAAGACCAGACCACAGAGGGAATTGCTGAAATAATCGTGGGCAATCTCTACCACACATCTTTGTATGTTAACAACACATTGCTACATGCATCACTAATCTTTGGGTGGCAGGCTGGAGAAGGGCCTGGAAAAAACAATCAGGAATTTCAATTAAGAGGCACTTAGCATGGGGAAAATAATAGGTCTTCAGCTTATGTAATAATATACAGCAATTTTGTTAGAGTCGAGGCTGATAGATGCTTTATGACTTAAGATTTACAGTTCGTTAGCATTTCCAGGCAATTAGCTGCTCTACTGTAAATCATAATAAAGAATCCTAGCAGTTGGTTTCAAGAGGAGACACCTTCCAGGCTTCAGCAGCAACGTACAGAACAGCAGCACCTTGCTCCTCTGCAGGTCTCTCCTGCACAGAATTGGCATTAGTTTTTTGCTGGAAGATGCAGGACAAAGCGGGTGTCACTGGCACTTCTCTGAGTCACCAGTTGCCCCTACTGGTGGCACATTCAAGGTCTGGTCTGCTAGTGCTTGCTTTTCTGCCAAATCAAGCACTGCCAAGTTGTCTGCTGGGAGACCTTGGCCTCTGAGCAAAGTTGAAGAGCTTCAGGTTGTTGAATCATAGGCACCCATGGGTGCAGCTGAAATGAGTGGTGAAATTGCTATCCTTAGCTGTTTGTGTCATCCCTTTCTTGGAGGTTGTTTCCAGCACATCTGGAAAAGTCTTTAAGACATCAGGCAGTAAACTATCATAGTGCAGGAACAGTTTCATGAGCAGTTAAGCCACCCAGGCTGCAGTGGCAGCAACCTCTGAGAGAATGAGGGATTGGAAAGGTGGGGAAGGGTAACTCAATCAGCCACCCCAATCCATCTGCTGCTGCTTTCACAACCAGTTTCCCAGTTCTCATCACAGGCATCAGGGATGGTGGGGGATATAAAGGGACCTTTCAAAGCTTACTTTCTGCATGCTTAACCTGAACTGGCAAAACATCAAGGGGCTGTGCATACATATAAGAGCATCCTCTAGGGGCTGGTTGGTTGGGATGAAGGTGGTTAGGAATCCACAGCACATGTTTCGCATTGTGAAACACTAGGTCAAGGCACTGGCTGTGTTTTCTGGAGATAAAAGCAGTTTTTTACTTAGTGTTGAGGACATCTACAATAGTTCTATACTGGCATAAATTGCAGATGACCAGACTCTTCACTTCTCCTCCCAATCCCCAGCCTGACTATAGAGTTCAATGACTAAGCCACAGAAATCTCACTAGATAAGTCTTGGAGAGCAAAGTCTGGGAAAGACAAAGAACCTGGAGTGTAAGTCTTCAAAAACTGTTTAAATCTATGAAAGTGTTTGTTTGTAGACAGATTTGGCATGAATCTCTTGCATGCCCAATCACTCTGGAATGTGCCTCCCTGAGTTGCTTCTCTGCAAGTGGCTGTGGAGATGAGTGAAGGGGAAGGTTCATGAGAAATTGCATAATAATGTGGAAATACGTAATTGCATGACAAATCTTTCCTTCTGCCTCCTGAAGGTGCAACACAAAAACTATGACTCTGAATTGTCTTTTGCCTGTTAACACAAAAGTGCCATTCTTTCTGGTTGCAGTTCAGCTTTACAGGTGTCTGACCTAGGGCAAGCTTGATTCAAATTGCCAGGGTATAGATTTCACATGAGAAGGCAGCTATAAAAAAGTATTGACTTAAAGGCATTGGTGAAACTGAATTAAAATGGCATTCTTACACAAACACATCGGAACAGCCCTGTGGTACTTTTCATTCATGTCCTCTGTTTGCTTAGGATAACGGAATATTATGGAGAGCAGATTGTCTCCCCATCATCATGTTGTGTCTGCATTTCTGCTGTAAACCCCATTTTGACCTTCCCTCTCTGAGGCTGGATTAAGTTGCCCTGGCTTCGTGCCACTGTTTCCTGTCTCCAGTGTGTATTCCTTCTCCCTTTCCTTTGTACCAGCACAGCTCTTTGGGTGTCCCTGTGGAGGAATAGATTGGGGAACTGGTCAGATTTGAACATCGTATAATTTTTCCTGGGCTAAAAAACTACTCTCTGCTTTCACCAAAGCTTTCCTCTTTCCAAGTTCAACATCTTGGAAAGGCACTGTGAAAAAATTGGATGTTTTCTCTCAAGGGAAATCCTCGTATATCACTACTAGTTTTCATTCCAAGTTGGGAGAAAGAGACCAAATAACTCATTTGTTTCCCACTGAAAGTACTGTGAGGAAAAATGTGGAATCAAAAATCTCAAAATGGATGATGGTGCAGTCTGCAGAGCATTCGGGTGTGCTGCACCCCACTTTGTGCAACAGCTGGGAGGTGCCAGGGTCAAAGGCAAAGGAGTATTAAACTGACCTGAAGAGGAATGCTTCTGGTCAGCTGGCCAAGACAAAACGTCTTGATTTCAGCTTAAGGAGTCCAAAATGGAATAGTCAGCTCTCAGTTAACTGCAAGTGGATTGTCTGTGTTGAAAAAGAACCTTTTTTTAACATTGTATTACACGAACAGTTGGATCTGGAAATGAGATTTGTGGCTTTTACTTAACCAGAGAGAGTCCTTTCTGCCATGAAATATGTTGGTGTGCTTAATTACAAAATTCTTCAATCTGTCTTCTGATAGCCTACAATTTTAACGCTTTTTGCAGCACTACTAAGTATCACAATATCTGTTTACTCTCTTTTTTAAAGCCCCACCTATGGGAATGGGGTGACTGAGAGATTTTCAGATGCTCTTAAATACATAAATAAACTATGATAATACATAAATAGAATAAAAGTGGAACTCCAAAACAGGAACTTAAACATTTGTGTCAAAAGGAAGATGNGACCAGGATGTTGTGCAGGACAGTGTCAAAGGCTTTGCCCAAGTCCAGGTATATGACATCAGTTGCCCTTTCCTTATCCACCGATGCTGTTATTCCATCATAAAAGGCCACCAGATTTGTCAGGCAAGATTTGCCCTTGGTGAAGCCATGTTGGTTGCCAGCAATCACCTCATTTTCCATGTGCCTTAGCAGAGCCTTCAGGAGGATCTGCTCCATGATCTTGCCAGACACAGAGGTGAGATTGACCTTTGTTATGAGGTGACCTTTAATTGTGAATATTTAATTGTTTTTAAATGTCCTAGTTTTTGGAGGATGGAGCAGAAGGGATTTCTCAGTCTGATTTTGGTCATCAAGGATATCGGTAATAAATCATGATCCAAGGAGGACAATATGACTTATCAGCTAGCTGAATAAAGGTTCAGATATACACAGAAGTTAGTGTGTGATAGTGTAGCAGTGCATGCCAGCTCAACTGTACTTGCTCTGTGTGTGTCTTTAGTCCTAAAGTGGAAAATGTGATATCATTTCAGTTAGCTTAGCCCCCAGAGAAAGAGGATATTGAGCTAAAATTAACAGATTCGTAGCTCATGGCCAGAAGGGACCATTATAATAATCGATCTGACCTCATGCATAACAAAGGTCACAGAAACTCACCCAGAAATTCCTTCAACCAGGCTATAAATTGTACCTTTAAAAATAAAAATCTTTTAACATAAGTTCTCTTTACATAAAGACTTCATATGATGAAGAAGTTATCATGTTTAGTTTTTTGTGCTTGGGTATCCTTCTGGTAAAATCTGCAAACTTGTAACAGAAGAATTAAGTTTAATTGTATGTTGCTTTTGATTTTTTTTAATTGACATTTCAGATAGAAATATTTAGTGCTTTTTCATTTTTATTTATCGGACATAAAATATATTCGTCCAGCACTGGAAATATGTATGATTGCATCATGCTTGCATCAAGCAAACATTTTTGCTGTGGTTGATGGTGGAGCCATAGCAGATTTACAGTGTCCAAGTTTGATGTTAAAATAAAAGTGTGATAAGCATATGCTTATGATGTCCCTTGTGGCTAAGATGGCCACAATGGGTGAATTTCTGAGTCAGGTCACGGGAACCTTGTTGGGAAATTGTCTGGAAGAGGAAAGTGAAACAGAGAAAGAAGTCAAACTTTCTGGAAAAGACAGGTTCATGTACCAAAGGTAATCCTATGCTACCAATGGGTGCAAGTACATTGTAAAATAAGTGAAGGCTGTGAAAGCGTAAGAAATCACAAATTGTAACAAATTAGTGAAACAAAGTATAGCAGCTTACAAATAGAAATAGGTAGCACTGTTTTTGTGTGTATTTATCTGCCTGTCTCATAGACAGCACATAAGGCTAAATGTGCATTGACTGGATCCGCGCTACTGAATCTCATCAGTAATTTTTATCTTCACAACAGTCTCTGGGCTTTAAAGATTTTTTTCACCAAAACCTCCAAAAGCCAAATCCCAAACCAAACCCTGAAAGTTAAGTGTGAAATAATGTTGTTTGTTGAAATAACAGAACAACATCACTGCATCTGGACTAACATCCAGGTCCTGTGGGAAACAGTCAAGTGGCTGAAAGACTGCGGTGGCTGCACCTGCTTGGTCCTGACTTTTCTGTGGACTTGTACTGTGACCTTGAGCATGGTGGCCAGTTGCTGCATGTCTGGGTGCTGCTTTGGTGACAATGCACCTTCTGATTTGTATGCTGAGCTCTGGTTTAGGTGCTTGAGCTAGCTTGAACTAGTGTGAATCAGGAAGGAGAAGCAGACCTTCCACAGCAGCTCATTGCTCAGTGTGCTCTGGGAGCGCAGCAGTAGCCTGCAGTGAGTGATGTTTGGCCAAGGGTTGTGTTGCTGGTCATTCCTGAGCTGAACAAAGCAGGCTCATGAAGAGACTACAGTGTGCCCGTGGGATGAGTGGCCAGCAAAATTTCGTGGGACAGGGATAATTTTTATAAGATACTTGTGCAGTGCCTAGCACAATAAAGTTCCAGTCCCAGCTGGGGCTGTAGACACAAGACTAATCTGAGTAATAACAGCTTGGATTATGAATTTATTGGTGTCTGTGAATCAGCGTTGAGCAGAGATGGTTTCACCTTCCCAGTGACTTGTCTTCTCTCCTGAGGCTGAGAGGGCAGCAAGAGATTTTCCTGGAGAAGTCTCATTTCTGACCACAGGACGTCAACTGCACCATCTCCTATCCCCTGCAAAATAACATAGGCGTTGGAAAATAACCCAGTGTTAAACAGCATCACAGTGCTGGAAGCCTTTTCCCACTCCCAATTTTATGACCTTAATTAACACAGGCCAATCCATAAATCAGATCAACACTAGGAGATAACAATGAATCATGTGCAAGGCAACTTTAATAGGAGCCTAATCCCCCGAAGAAGTGGACAGTACTGGCATTTTAAGTGCACATATGAGGTTGAAAGGGAACAGATGTCCAACTGGGGCTGCTGCCGGCAAGGGTAAGTCTGAAGGGCTGTTGGATTTCCAGAGAGAAACCTGTTTTGACATCTTAATGGCAAGAGTGTCTGGCAGTGGCTGATGGAGGAGTGATAAATACTGTCTCCCTCCCTGGGTGATGGCCGGGCAAGACAGGGATGCTTTCACATTCACCATGTCTGGCAGAATGCCATCACCACCTTGCTGGGGTGCTGAGTGGGTCAGAGCAAGAGGGAAGGAAAGCTGTAGGAGTGACTGTCTGGAGAGCATGAGAAATTAGAGGGGAAATGTAGATGGAAAGGAAGAATTTCAGGCTTTCTCACCACAGCTTCAACTGGTAACTTGCCAGCAGCCCAGCACAGAGTGTGCACAGGGGAGCAGACAGAGACTGCCTTTTTTAATACAGCTGGTGAATGACAGCAGGGATGGCAGGCCCCAGCACTGGCTGGCCCTTAATGACAACCTCCCCCTGTGCAGGGTGGCTGATCTTCCTGCAGGGCCTTCCATGGCTATTCCAGCTGGGAGAGGCTGCAGCCTATTATTAAGATATCAGGGCTGCTTTCAGTTTCCTGCTCCCAGATTTGAGCATCTGTTGGTTAAGTGCACTTCTACTTTGTAAAGTGAGGCAGTAAAAATGTGCCTTGGTTACTGCTGCACAGAAAGCCCAATTCACACGTGCCTCCTTTACTGGGAAGGAAATATGTTCCTTTCCAGCCACCTGCCCCATGAATCCAGTTGCAATCTGAGAGCCAAGCTGGCTGATGTCTTCCACAATAAGATTACTTTAATCTTAATACATGGATCTCATGCCAGTGCCTAGGCTGGAATAGACTCTAGGCTGCCTGTTCTTGGGCTAGCTAAGTAGCATAATTATTTTATGTGTTTGGTTCTGTGTGGCTAAGCGAAACAGTAAAGTGGAAAAGTATTCTGGAGTGAACTGCTGCAGATCTGGTTTTTCCAAAAGGCAGATCAGATTTTGTAGAGAATCATCACCCCTCTAATGAAGGGTAATTGATGGACCTGAAGAGGGACCTCAGAATGCAAACTCCTCCAGTTCTGGGACTGTAAGACCTTTCCATGTGATCCTTTACACATGTGCCTTGGCCCTGCTGAAGCAGAGGCCACGAGGAGCTCTCTCCCTTGTAATCAATGTCTTGGTGCTCTGTTCAGTAGATTTGGAGACCATCCAGCTCCTGCTTCTCCTGAGCTGTAGTCAATGATAGGCTATAACTGGGGCAATGAAAAGGAACTTGTTACGACTGGGGGCTATTCCAGTAGTCCATCAAGGCCTTCCCAATATTATGCATATCTGTAGCATTCAGTGTATTTCCCACCCATAGCTATGCTACTCTTAGGGAATAGAGAAGTGGAAAAGAGAGGGGATTTGGTATGGTATATCATGAGAACACTGAGCTATGACATCCTTGGGTCTTCACAAGAGGCTGCTGTGATGTCACTCCATGAAGCATCTGTGATTTCATTAGAGAACCAATCTCAGTGATAGCTGAAGAATGAGTATAACTTAGGGTTGAAGCAGCAAGTGGGTGTTTTGATGCTGTTATAGAGCTGCAATAAAGTTGCTCTTGAGTTAGTTTGCTCATATTAAAACCCTTTCACCTTTTTTTAAGTGTAGATAATTTCACAGAATCACAGAATGTCAGGGATTGGAAGGGACCTCAAAAGATCATCTAGTCCAATCCCCCTGACGGAGCAGGAACACCTAGATGAGGTTACACAGGAAGGCATCCAGGCGGGTTTTGAATATCTCCAGAGAAGGAGACTCCACAACCTCCCTGGGCAGCCTGTTCCAGTGTCCTGTTACCCTCACTGAGAAGAAGTTTCTTCTCATATTTAAGTGGAACCTCCTGTGTTCCAGTTTGTACCCATTACCCCTTGTCTTATCATTGTTTGTCACCGAGAAGAGCCTGGCTCCATCTTCATGACACTCCCCCTTTATATATTTATAAACATTAATGAGGTCTCCCCTTAGTCTCCTCTTCTGCAAGCTAAAGAGACCCAGCTCCCTCA
>VYZX01020997.1:136479-148262 GCA_013401335.1 Brachypteracias leptosomus | reverse complement strand
TGAGGATGCTGTGGGAGACCTTGTCAAAGGCTTTACTGAAGTCAAGGTAGACCACATCCACCGCTCTGCCATCATCCATCCACCTCGTTATATCCTCATAAAAGGCTATGAGGTTGGTCAAGCACGACTTCCCCTTGGTGAAGCCATGTTGACTGCCCCTAATGACCCTCTTATCCTTGATATGCCTTGAGATGGCACCAAGGATAAGGTGTTCCATCACTTTCCCAGGGATGGAGGTGAGGTTGACCGGTCTGTAGTTACCCGGGTCCTCCTTCTTGCCCTTTTTGAAGACTGGAGTGACATTTGCTTTCCTCCAGTCCTCAGGCACCTCTCCCGTTTCCCAAGACTTGGCAAAGATGATGGAGAGTGGTCCAGCAATGACCTCAGCCAGCTCCCTCAGCACCCGTGGGTGCATCCCATCTGGACCCATGGATTTATGGATGTCCAGATTGCTTAACTGCTCCCTAACCCAGTCCTCATCAACCGAGGCAATTTTAAGATGAAATTTCCATTTTGAAAACAAACTCTGACCTAGATAGAAATTTAAAAATCAAAATGAAATGTTCCAGCATTTTCAAAATGAGGCTTTCGTTTTAAAGAATATAATTTGAATTTGGTTTTTTTTTAATACATTTTTTAATCCAACATATTTAACCTAATTTTGTCAGTAGCTGTGAAGCTCTGTTGAGGATGTGATCTGGTCTAGAGTAAGAGGGGGACATATGATGTAGAGCATAGCAGCAAGGTCTCTGTGCTCTCAATAGCATGGAGCAGAATATGTAAATGTGTAGAGACTTGATGTGGATGTGTGGATTGCCAGTTTGTTGCTTTGTGAGGCTTCAGGGAGATACAAATACAATAAGGAAGCTAAAACTCCAGCCTTTATGAAAACCTCAGTGAAACGTTCAGCCACTGGTTCCCTCATGAAGACCTCATTGTATTCTCTCTAGGGAATACTTGGCATCATAAATCATTGCACAATCTGCCTGCCAAAATAGCTAATAGCCATATAATCAGAAGACAGAGCCATGCAGCTATCCCTGCATGCATCTCTTACAGGAGTGAAGGTGGCTGGCCCCAGCCACCCTGGGAATTATGGAAGTCAGGAGAGCAAGGCACCCCCTGGCTCTGGTTGAAACTCCACCCTGTAGGTCTGTATTTCAACCCCCAGCAGTATTTGCACAGCCAAGGTTCTTATTCTGACCAAAGTCCATTTAGACAATCTCCTAACCCTCACACTGGGGTGCTAGGTAACTCACAGAGAGTGATTGCTATAGGAGTGGATGGGCAGAACTCTCATATTTTTCTTTTTACTCTTGTTCCTGTGGGTTGTCTCCAAGGACTGCATATGTTTCCACCCTAAAGCAGCCTTCATGTACACAGTATTTAGGAAGAGGGTAAAGGACCTATTTTGGTTTATAGCACATAACTTATGTTCCTCCCCAGAGTCTCATAAACAAATTTCTCATTGAGTTACTCCCAAAATAGATCCTGCTCTCTCAGCTACCCAAAAGCAATCTCTGCATTTGTTTCTCCTCCTCAGATTGTGGGTTTTCTTTCAGTTCAGCCCCATGGGCAGCAGGAAAGGTCACAGAGTACTTGCAATGCCTTGCAACCAAAACTGGATTTATTATAGATCGAATTAAGTGTTGCCTGAATAACTTGAAAGTTCAGGGACAGGAACTGTATGAATGCTTGGCAATGGCATGCAGGAGGGTCTCCTCATCTGCAGATCTGATCAGGCAGGGAGTAACAGATTTTTAGAAATAACAATTGCAAGATGGAGTATGGAGTGGAAAGACCTAAGTGGGGATCTTTTATATCTGGGCTTGATTTGAGGAGATATATTCATGGTGCTTGAAATCTTGTATAGGTTTTCTTTTCAGGCTTCCCCCACCCACAGCTGGTAGCTTTGCTTAATAAGGCAATGTGTGTTTGGGTTTTGTTTTGTCAACTTCAGCTCTATAAATGGCATCAAATCTATGGCAGTCACTGCGGCTCTGTCGTCAGGAAAAAGACCAGCATCTCCAGAAAGGTTCTGTCAGAGCTGTCCAGCTATCAATTATCTGAATAGACTCTGGAGGAAACCCTTGATACTTACTTCAGATACGACTTTGCTTTCAAGTGGCTTACTTAAGGAGAATTCCTGCCCTACTTTAAAGCTCCATCAGTACCTGATATAGCTAGATGGGAGATTCACCATTTGGAAAGCTAGTTTATTATTTCTCTGTGCCTTTTTATAGCTTATGTTTTCCTGGTTTATAGTTTTTTCAAGTTCATCCAGCTCAGGTAGAGTGAGGGTCAGGCAACATTGAAGCAGGCTGTGAGTCCTCAGGCTGGATCCATTCCCTTTGTATCAGTCCAGCGTGACAAAGGGGTGGAGAAGACAATGAGGACAGAGCCAAGCATTTTATGATGGCTAGAAATCTCCCCAGTAGACTCAGGGACATGTCCTGGGACTATAGAGGGAGCAGAGTACGTGTGGCTAAAATTCAGCAGTCCAGAAGTCCCTAGGTAGAGGATGGTGCCCTGGAGGCACCATCAAGGGAGTGGGAAGGTAAGGGAGGGTTGGCACCTTCCCATTGGACACCCTGGAAAAAGGGCGTGGTAGGGGCTCTCCCCTGTTGATCAGAGGAGTTGAATGGGCTGAAAGCCAGCAAGAAGGTGTAGACCTTAAGGCCCATGGGACCTCCAAGAACATATTTCTCCTGTAAATCCTCAAGAGTCTGTCATTTCAGTCCTGCAACTTTGCAGTGTAAAATATGGTCCAAGCAGAAATGTGAAGCCAATAACCTTATGTTAATTTGAGTTTGGGTAGGGAGAAATGCTGATTGAAGCTCTCCATAAAAACAACAAATAGGGTTGAGTAGCAGATGTTCTGCTCACATTGCTTATTTAGTTAGTCTTCTTATGAAGCATTACATAGATGCCGTGCTGGCCAGGTCTCTGTGGTGAGCCGCAGGAGGGAAAGCAGTAGGTAGCCTGGCTCGGTGCCCAGGGCTGTGGGGACAGAGTGGGGAGGCGCAGCACACAGAGGCATCAGGGGCTATGGGCCATGCCAGTGGCTCCATCCTGCTGTGCCAGCAGCCCTGAGGCAGAATGGGTGGTGCATAGGGCAGGAATGGACCCTGCTTTCAGCAGGGGAAGCAGTAGCAGGACGTATGCAAACCCATGGTGGGACATCTGCTAGTCTGCTACCTGCGGAGGATGCAAGGGCATAGTAAGATAGGCGCAGCTAGTAAAAGTGGCACCTTTCATGTTTGGTTGCCTTGCAGAGTCCAGATTATTGGTGCAGTTTGGATGGCAAAGGCCCTACAGCTGCAGGCTTAGCACTCACCAGTTCTCCTCTCCAGTCTTTGCAGCCAAATTGGCTGAGCTTGACTCTGGGGCTAGCAAAGTTGTCTGTGATCCGTGTGCCAGAAATGCTGCCTACATGGCTAGCTGGGAGAGGAGCCGAGAACCTCAGCTTCTTGTACCTCAACTTCTGTGCAGTTCAAAGCCAAGGCAGGTTTTTACCAGAGTAAGAGTAAATACTCAGCTCTGGTCTTTATAATAGTATGGGACATTGTCTCCATGAACTTGTAGCACATTATAAGCACAGTCAATGTTTCACAACTGACACATTGTACATGTTGGAAGAGGGGCTCCAGCTTTATTCATCTTTGAGGGCCAGAATGGAGCAGGCATGCATGAGTCTGCAGGAATGCTTCTTTGAGCTTTACTACCCTCTCCTCCAGTGCTGCCTTTCCTGCACAGCCAAATCTCCCACTGACTTCAGAAGGGACCTTGCAACCATTTATATTAAATCATTTCCCATTATCAAAAGAATAATTCATTGCTGTATTAGGAAGAAAAATGTAAACAGCAGATAAATCTGCCACTCTAAAATGTTTCTAAGATAACAGATCAAACATTAATTTAGTCCTTAGGCCAATTTTTTTTTAGAAAAAAATGGAATGGTTTATTTACAAAAGAGGCCTTTGATGTATAGCATACATTTATTACAAGTGTATTTTTTCCAATGGCAATGGGATTTTCAACAGCAGTAGGATATGTTTTAATAATTAAAGGGATTTAGCTTCTCTACACAGTCAGCTTCTGTTCTCACAGACTACAAATCATGCATTGCTTCAGTGATGTTGCTGCTATTAGCTTGGTGCAAAACCAAGGTTTGTGAGACTTGCAGCAAGCCCTTTGTGGTTTTGATTTGTGGACATTTCTGGTTACTTTCCAGTGTTAACTCTAGCAGAAATCTTGCAATGCCAAGGGAGAGCCAAGCTTGCTGCGGTATCTAGACCACTGTGCAAAGTACAGATGCCGGGATAAGCAACCAAGCTGAACCTCTGGTTTTCCCTAAGGGATCTAATCTGCGGAGGAGGATCAAGCTCAGAATTTGAGTCTGGCATTTCTCTCTGGCCACCCAATAGTATGAGAAAGTCAGACACAAGTTTTTGTTCACCATCTTTAGAATGGGTGTTTGGAAGGCACTGATGTTGAGGCAGGTGCCCTCCAAAACTAGTTAATATTTTGATTGAAGGATTTGATTCAGGCATGGATGTGAACACTCAGTTCAGCTGGATTCCATCACTACTTTATCTTCCTCCTGTGGAGATACCCTTTGTTCTTCTAACTTTTCCTCGCTCTACAAACACAAGACAGAGATCTTGCTTGTATTTGCCTCCTGAGTTCACCATCAGCAGTCCCAAAACGACTGCATCAGCTCTGGGAAGAAGCTAGCTGAAATCAGCTGTTCATGGCATTGCTCTGTGCCTCTGAATTCATGGCTTAAAACTACTCTTTTCTTTATTTCTCATTGTCAGAGTGTTCTAAAATGGTTCTTAGCCAAGAATCAGGTCCTTATTTTGCTTGGCATGGGACAGCCGCCCTGTATTTTAAGTCCCAGGAAAGGTGGCTACTGAAGGGAAAGTAGGATGGCTGAGGGGATTTATTATTAGTACTACCACCATGAACCTGTCTTTCTTCAGAATCTGGCTGGTCACTTGGCTGCTTCCCTCTGCTTCCTTGTGGAAAGGCACAGTGGCAGGTGGAGAAGGCCCTTTCACCCTTTGGGAACCTACATATTTCTCCTTGCCCAAAGGCTTTTGTCAAGCAGCAAGTCTACTATGCTTGTTAAATAAGTGGGAAACTGAGACATGGGGGCCTTTCTTCAGGAAAGCACTTACCTATTTGCACAAATCAAGGCTGAAACAATTTAAGCCTCGATTCTTTGCTTGCATACAGAGCTGAGCTCACACCAACATCATCTAAGTGCCAATGTGTTCTTTAGGGGCTGCTGGTAGCTTTTACTCAGATGGAAAATAGGTTCACAAATTCTTTCAAGTTGTTTGCCCCATCTCCTCTTTCTGCTGGTATGAAATGCTGTGAAAAAAGCTGTAAGAGATCACAGAAAAATTCTTGATGAACAATAACAGAAAAAAAATATCAGAGGATGCACCATTATTCTAATTTCTGTTAAGTGATGCTTGGCTAATTCCCTGAAGTATAGTCAGGCTTAGGTCTCTTCTGCATTTTGAAGTGATTTCCAACTAGTCTGTGGTTGTTACCATTATTTGTGTGTGTGTGTGTAGTTGGATCCTGACTCCCACTCCCAAGGAGCCTGTGGAAATGAGTTCCAGAGGATAATGATGTGTTTGGTAGTGAAAGTTGTGTCACGGGGAAGAAATGAAATCAGGTCACTGGTTTGTCCATTCAGGAT
Organism: Brachypteracias leptosomus; assembly: GCA_013401335.1. Classification (NCBI taxonomy): domain Eukaryota; kingdom Metazoa; phylum Chordata; class Aves; order Coraciiformes; family Brachypteraciidae; genus Brachypteracias; species Brachypteracias leptosomus. Next base: position 142,546 of record VYZX01020997.1, on the reverse strand, counting down.
GCTCCTAACATTTAGCTTCCTTCATAAATAAGTTTTAACAATTAATAGCTCCAGATTCTAGAGTTCAAGAATTTACATTCCTGAGAGAGCTACCTGGCAGGTAAGCTATGAAAGGATATGGCTTATAAATGGGATATTTTAGAAATTATTGTCTGCAAATGGGCAATTTCATAGTCCTCCTCTTCCCTGCACCCCTCAGAAAAAGAAAAAAAGAGAAAAAGAAAAAAGAAGAATCAGATATTTTCCTTAGGTGTTTCCTGCATATTTCTCCCAATTAGGATGCAATTGCAATGTGGCTTCTTGTGCCAAAGGGCAACCCAGGAAGGAGAAAGGCTGGTGTGTGAAGCTGTTTGAGGCTGCAATGTAGTGTCTTCCTTTCCAGCCCTGTCACAGAGGAAGGCTTGAGGGCTTGCAAATATCAGATCAGAGAGGAGAGGAAGGTAATGAATGGTGGCATGACCTTACGCAGGAACCAAATTAAACAAAGTTTACAATCCCTGTCTTGCTGAGGGATGATATTTTTCACCAGAAAAAAAAAAAAAAAAGAAAATTTATTTATTGATTGGTCTGTTCAATCAGGGATATGGAGAGAAGCTATTCTTAAGAGAGCTCCACCTGATTTCATGTTCTGCCTATCCTCTGCTTTGAGCCTATGGCTCTGCTTCTCCAACATGGCTAGAAACGGAGATCTTTAAAGATAAGCTTTTTGTGTAGCCTGTGCATACATGTGGATAAATTCAGGGATTCCAGGCAGAACCTCCATGAGGTAAAGAGCACCTCCTGTAACAGTTCAAGGCCAGTTTTGCACAGCTAGAACATTGCCATGACTTTCTTTGGGTAGCATCTAGTCTTAAGCTGGCACAGTTAAAGACTGGCATTTTTACTCCACTGGGAATTTGTCATTAACCTAAACTCTGCTGTTGTCATGTAAACTGCTCTATTTATATCTTTGCATTTTGTGCTTTTGACTTTTTATAACTGCAGAGAAAATATCTGGAGTGTCTTTCCCACCCAAATCATGACTTTGTGGTGATTCCTGGCTCTTTCTCTGTTCAATGAGAGCATTCTGGGCATTTGATCTGCGTCTGATCTCCTGCTGGAGAGATCAAAACATTCAGAGCAGAACAGCCCCAGTGGGAAAGCTGGTCTTGCCAGCCAAAGCAGTGGTGGAGCATGTGTGGGGCTGTAAATAACACGGGCTGGAGCTGCCATAGGTCTTGCAGGTACAGTGACCATTGTTATGCCTATAGTGAAATTGCCCTCAGTTCTTTTGAACTGAGCAGAATATGATGTGAGACAACACAGATGGCTCTCATGTTTTCCTTGTGCAAATGAAGCATTCAAGTATGAAATGAGGCAGTTGCAAGCCGATCGGCTTGAGAGCTGAGGCAGAAAGCTTCGGATAAGGGTAATAGCTTTGGACAAAGTAATGCATGCCTCACTGATACGCCCTAGAAGGGCTCATGCTGATTTGTGAAACATTTTTAAAATATCTTCTGTAGGCAGAGATGGTTATAAAAACTTTTAAATTAAAGAAAAAGCTTTCTGTCAAAAATGAAGATTTTTCACCAGAATGAAATAAGGCATAATTGCAGTTTTTATTTCTCTTGAACAGCTTTTTTTGAAATAATTTGGTTTCCACGTGGAAGTGTCATTTCTACTGAGAAAGTGACACTCACACATAGTTCCACTCCTCTGTTCCAACTGGCAAAGTCAGAATAAACAGCCCCCAGATTAGCTGGTTTTCAACTGGCAAAAGCTTAAGGACAGTCAGAGGATGGGGAACAAAGCAGGTCTTTGTTTTCTCACACTCCCCCCTGCCCATGCCCAATTTTTCTAATTTTCCTGCAGGGAAGCCATTATTTCTTGGTGAGGTAATGTGAAATTAAGTTTTCTTATAAACTATCTTTTTCCAAGAGAACATAATTTTGTTCATAGCATCTCAGAGACTCATATTCAGATTCTGGACCTCATCTCTTCTTAGGATAAGTTCTACTCCTGACCTGACTAAGGTACGTTTTCTCACTGAAATCGTTCCATTCTGTTGACTCAAAAGTGATCAGCGTTTCAGTCAAATAGATGCTGTGTTACCTGCTTGGTTATTCAAAGGATCAGAACGTACAAAAGGGGGTTTTTCATCTTAATAAAATGGGAAGAGAAGAAAAGGTAGATATTTCTGAAGAGTGGGAAAGTACCCTGGATAACAGGATCACAGGGGTGATTTAAGCAGGCAATGAGTTCAGGGATATCGCCTCTCATGAAGTCTGTCCAACTCTGCCCTGCAAGCAGGCTGGCTGTGCCTTTGTGTTGCCTGTCCCTGAATTAAGAAACAGTCATGTAAACTGTTGGCAGGATTTACTGGCTTGTGTGGATGCTGCATGAGCTCAGGATGTGAATTACCTGCCTACCCAATCCACTACCATGAGATCTGCTCGATAATACCTTATTATTCTGCCAAATTGAAGATCTCAGTGACCTACCTTTCTGCTACTACACCCTGTTCATGTACAGTGCTTTGGCTTTCTCCATATATATTTTATGTTATACATGCTGGTGCTTTGTCTAGGTCAGCCTTCCTCCATTAGTCTGGCTAATTAACAGCACAGTGAACTTCAGGCTGCTAGTACATCTAACGCAACTGAGCTGATGAATCACATAGACCTATTAAAAAAAAGTATGTCGCTTTCTCATTGTGGAAACTTTTGTTTTCAGAGATCTACCTCGAACTCTGAAAACTCAAAATACATTTGTTTCTGAAAGTTGAACATTTTTTGGCAGAAAATAGCTCCCCTCACTCAGACACTACCAATTAGTACCTGCCTGCCTTATACCTGCCTCTTTCTACCAACTTCTCCAACCAATAAATATTGGCAAATATTTTAAATTTGTTAAATTACAAGCTTTTGAAGAAAAAAAAAAAGGATGTGACATTTTCTAAAGATATTGTTTAATTGCAAATTTCCAAAGAAAAAGGTTTGATAGAAATAAACCACGGTAACAGCTGTCACGCTGTACTTGTTTACAGCTCTCTTACATGAGGCAGTGTCAGAAAGATGAGACTAGTTTAGTGGACTAGGACACAGTACTCTTGAACTGAAGGTCTCTCTGTGTCTCAGTGTTGCAAACTCATATTTGGCATATCATAGATCTGAACTGGAATTTTAGCACCTGCCTACTCTGGTCCTAAGAGGATCTGGACCGTTAAAGCACTTGGAGAAATCTCATGTATAAATTCAGTAGGAAATGACGGGTCTGACATTTCTCCACAATAGAAGTTTTTGATCATGGGCTAAAAAAGCCCATGGACCTCTTTTAAGAACCACTTTTGATTGTACTGTCCAATCATCCCCAGCACATGTTCATATTAACTCTTGCTTGTGTCTTAGTGTGGCTGTTGCGATTCCTAAAAGGAGCTTCCCACCCTCAGTTGAAAGGTGATACAACCATATTAGGAGATGACACAAAGGCAGCTTCATGTTATATATGTGTACACTGTGGTTCTAAAATTACATTCAAGTTCTTTCCCCCCTCAGGGCAAAATCATAAGATGTGTAATAAAATATTGCTGTGAATATGTGTCTGCCTGAATTCATAGCTCTCAATGTAACATGTGAAATTAGAGCTTCTTGACATCAAGATCAATATAACTCACATCCTCTGGCTAACTCTGTAGAATATTGAAGTATTTTATAACTCTCCCTGTATTGCTTTCTCTGGTTGCCTGTTGCTTATAGGCTCTGTGGACAGTCATTGTGAAGGGATGAATCAGCATCTGTGTCCAGCCAGACTTCCAGGACTGTTCATGTTGCCTATCACCTTCAGATGGTCTGGAATTCCACAGTGACATCAGCCAACCCTCTAGCTGCCACTGAAAAGAGCCACCTCCCAAATTTAGAGCCATGCTCTTTTATTTGAAGATTTAAACTGGAGAAAAAATGTTGGATTACTTTTTCCCCCAAAGCTGTCTGTGACATCCACTGTACTTGATCATGGTTCACATGCTTATCTGGGAGCACAGTACAGTTCCAGGTTATAGCAGGTGGATACTGGCTACATGACTATAAATAATTATGCTTCATGGCTTTAATAATATGACCGGGTTTACTTTGTATTTCCCATCTGTCTCAGGGCCTGACTGGAAGAGAGGACAACAAAAGTAGGATCTGTAATACACATGCCCAAGAAAGAGTTTTAATTCTTTCTTTTTGTTAGTTTGGTAAAAAACTTTTAATGCATTTGAATTTAACTAAAAAAATCTCCCACTCCTCCCCTATTTTAATAATGAAACTAAGTTTGGAGAAGGCTTCAATTATCCTTGTGCTGTAAAAGCTGCTGAACATTTTTTGGTCAAATTTTCAAATGATTTTGGGAAAGTAACAGAGCCTGGAAGATTTCAATCATTAAGATTAATGTTTCAGAAACTGTAGTATATTTTACTGGGAATTTATACCTGGAAGCTTATATAGTCTTATCATCAAAATTTGTTTGTGTGCATTAAGTATATACAAGGGGATTTTTCATCTGCCTTTAACGCTCTGTTCTGAGATACCATAGTTTACTCTCCATTAACAGGGTTACACTGCATAATATGTCTGGGGCAACACTCTTGACAGCTCACCAAGAGGTTCTGTGAAGCATGGGTTCAAATGCAGCCAAACTAATTAATTCACTATGAGGTAATACATTTTTATTAGATCAGGCTACAGACAGTAATTTGGGAAATAAATTTTGGCTATGTCCAGTAGGGTAGTGCAACATTCTGATTTAGGTTATGTTCATTTTCTCATAGACCTGTTTGTCTCCAGCCAATGCAGTTGAGGATCTTTGGTGCAAATTCCTCTGAATAGGTCTCCTAATGTACAACTTTCTATACCATCTTGCTAGCTGGTTTTACTCTGTGCTTGCTGTGAGCCATTGGCATGTAGGACACTATACACATGTATAGGGGGAGAGCTGCAAGCAAATAACCTTCTGTAAAGGTGAGGCATATATTTACATGGTAGGAAGTGAGCCCAAGCCTAAACAAAGCTGGAGGAACTGTGTTTGGAAAGACAGAGGTTGCTGAAAGAAGTCACTGAAAATAGATGTTACAACATTGTAGACTCCCTTTTTGATTTTGGCCCTCAGGAGTCTAGCAATTTGCCTAGAATTACCAGCCTCATCAACGAGGGAAATGAGATCTGTGCTTAGGAACCCCTCCATCTCAATCATCTCTTTGACCTCATCAGAGAGGCAAGTGTGGTCTTGAGGACAAAGGAAAAATACTTTATAAGCACCAAAGATTGGAATGTACCCCTGAATTACCCTTGCTGCACAACTCTAGGAGTCCAAAGAGGTAAAATGTATTGTGTGTCTCTGTTAGCATTCTTTAAGAGCAGTTTCATTTCATGTTGAGGGAAACTAGTGACATATTGTAGACAAGAGGAAAATGACATTTATTAGCACTAAAAGCTGGTTGTTATATGGCTAAAAATGTTTTGGCTCCACTGGAATTTAAACTTGTCTGACTGCTTGAAAAATATTCAAGTTTAATATAACCAATCCAAATGTGCAGTCAAAGTTTTGTGTAAAAACCCCTTGTGGGATAAAAATCTCGGTTTACAGCGTCTGAAGAATGATTCTAAACACCCTCCAGCTCCAAAAACAATGTAAAGGTGCCAGTTTCTGCAGAGATCAGATTGCTACAAGTGTTGAAAATGCAAATCAATGTCAAATTTGATAAATAAGCATTATCCACCAAGGGGTTCTGTTGGGAATTATTAGTCAGAGTCTTTCCTTAGAGATGTTCCTTTCATGAGCTGAAGAACATTTAATTTCATTCAAAGATAAAGTACAGCAGTCAAATGAAAAAGTAGGAAATAGAAAGCAACACAGAGGAACTAAGCAAAGGATCTTTCATAAAATGTTTATCTTGGTTTATGTACTTTCATCTTACAGATTGGAGGTTTTACGGTCAGAAGGAATCACTGTGATAACCTAATTTGCCTTCTTTCATATCACAGGTCTAAAAGCTTACTCTGTGCATTCAGCATCAATTCTAGAACTCATTTGGGTTGTACCTATCCAG